>CM018098.1:387757-639156 GCA_008658365.1 Alca torda | reverse complement strand
CCATCACACATCCCTCCTTCCCCTCTGCCTCTAGTCCACGCCGCGGTTGCGGCCATCAACGAAGCGTGGATCGGGGGGTGGTGGCCCAGACGAGGTGGCCCTCCGCAACCCCAACGCGATGCTCCTCGCCTGCGTGAGGCTCTGGGCAGGTGCCACCAGGTTTTATCCACCGGGCGAAGCTGAGAAGGCAGCAATGCCAGGAACGGGTGAGGAGGGCACTGGGGGGCCTGGGCAGGCTGGGAGAGGAGCCCCCCTTAGCTGGTGTGCTGGTGGTGCTTCTAGCTGGAGGGGTGGTCCCTCTGGGTCAAAGGCTGTCCCCATGCTTGGGTGGTAAGACACAGCCCGGGAGCCCTTGTGCTGGGTGAGAAGATGGGGGGAACGTGGTGGGAAATGATCCTCTTTTGGGGCTGGTGCCTGGGCTGGGGTTGGGAAACGAGCCCAGGCATCGGCAGGGGACCCCCCCTGCGTGCTGTCGGGGTGAGGTTGGGTGGAAAGCTCAGGGTGGGGAGTCCCTTTCCAGTACCTGCAGGTGATCCCCGAGGAGAGGACATCTACGACCGGTGTCTGACTGAAATCCAAGGGAACATCAACAAAGCGAATGGTGAGCAAAGCTGTGGCTTCCCTCCTGGGGGGAGTTAGACGAGATGTGAGGAAGAAATTTCTGGCTGTGAGGGGGGTGAGCCCTGGCCCAGGTTGCCCAGAGAAGCTGTGCTGCCCATCCCTGGAGGGGTTCAAGGCCAGGTTGGACGGGCTTGGAGCAACCTGGGCTGGTGAAGGTGTCCCTGCCCATGAGCTTATCAGTGGGACCGTGGTACTCCAGGCCGGAGCGGGGAGCCTGCCCGGGGTGGTGGGTGCAGCAGAAAGGGGCTGTGTCTGCTCAGGCCAGCTTCAGAGCTGGTGAGGAGCCGGGCTGGGTGTGCATTTCCGAGGAGAAGTTAAACTTTTGGCATGCAGGCTTCACCTGTAGGTCTCGTTGGCTCCCTGGGGCTGTGGGAGGATTTAGAATCATAGAATCATGGAATCATTTAGGTTAGAAGAGACCCTTGGGATCATCGAGTCCAACCATCAGCTCCACTCTACAAAGTTCTCCCTTACACCACATCCCCCAACACCACATCTAAACGAGTCTTAAACACACTCAGGGATGGTGACTCCACCACCTCCCTGGGCACCCTTTCCAGTGTCTGACCGCTCTTTCTGCTCACAAGGTAACGGGCACAAACTTGACCATGGGAATTCCATCTCAACACGAGGAGGAACTTCGTCACTTTGAGGGTGGCAGAGCCCTGGCACAGGCTGCCCAGAAGTGATGGAGTCTCCGTCTCTGGAGACATTCCAAACCCACCTGGATGCATTCCTGTGCCCCTGCTGGGGTGACCCTGCTCTGGCAGGGGGTTGGATGGGATGGTCTCCAGAGGTCCCTTCCAACCCCCACCATTCTGTGATTCCCTGGGGGTGGTCTCTCTCCTAGTGCACGGGGCTCTGGAGGAGGTGGACGATGCCCTGGAGAGCCAGACGCTCCGGCGTTGTACCGCGCGCTGCAGGACCCCATCCTGGCCCTGCGCTGCCTCCACGGGACAACCTCCACCACTACTTGGAGCAGCTCAGCATGGACCGGGAGCAGAAGGCGCTGGTAGGGCTGACAGGAGCCTGCGGGCGCGGGGCACCCATGCTGGGGTGGCACCCCAGGACTGCAGGGTCCCCAGGAGAGTCCCCCCCGGCAGGGGGTTTTCTGTGCACAGCTTTCGGCAAGGGGTCTGAGCGTGGCTGGTCTGGCGACCAGAAGCCCTCTTTCTGCCTGCTGCAGGAGCTGGGCTACGTGGACCTGCTGGAGCAGGAGGAGGTGGAGGCAGGGCTCCTCGCGGCGAACAAGGGGGAGGAGGAGCGAGCCAGTGAGTGGACATGGCGCTTCCAGCAGGCTTTGGTGCCCGGTGGCCCTTCTGGCTGCTGGCCAAGTGCCCCCGGGGGGAAAGGTGGCACGGTCACCTCTTGCAACCCCGGTCTCTCCCTCATGCTGGGGCCGTCAGCCGATCAACGCGGCCATCCGTCGAGGGATGCCGCCGAAACGTTGGAAGCGCTGATGGACCCGGCAGCGCAGCTGCCCCCGTGTACCCGCTCGCCGCCCCCGTACCAGCACCAGCTGGCCCTGCTGCAGCGCCAGCACCCGGGGAGGGCTCCCGGGGACGCGCTCGGGTCCCTCGGCGGCGGGGGCATCGGTGCTCTGCTGGGGTGGGAGGGGGTGCTTTCCCCCTGCCTCGGGGGCTGCTGGGGCTGGGGGTAGGGGGGGTCCGCGTCTCTGCCTGCCCTGTGCAGGGCGAGCTGGTGCAGGAGGAGCTGTTTGTGGCTGTGGAGATGCTTTCGGGCCGTGGCGCTGGTTAACCGAGCCTTGGACGCCGGGGACGGCCGACGGCTCTGGAGCAGCCTGGTCAGCCCTGCCCTGGGGCTCGCGGGTGTCGAGGATGAAAATGCGCAGCGGTAAGGGAGCTGGTCGCTGGGTTGGGGTCCACGGTGTGAAGCAGTCACTTGGGGGGGGTGGTGAGGGGCCTGGGCTTTGCTCCGGGATTGTTTCACCGGCTTCCCTGCCCCCTGCCTTGCTTTTCCCCTCTGGAAAGCCAGGCAGCTGGCTCCGGCAGGCACCGATCCTGCTTAAGATGCCCGAAGCCATTGCCCCGTGTCTCTCCTGCAGGTATTTTGAGGACTTACGCAGCTGAAAGGCCAATCTCGGGAAGCGGAGCCGAGTTCCTGAGCTGGAATGACATTCAGACAGCGTGACCAACACCAATTCATCCGTGCAAGACGAAAACGACCGTGAGTCCCGCCTGTGTGGCGTTTGGTCGAGCAGGGGGTTCTGCAAACTTTCCGGGAGGGAGTTTGCATGGGGAGCCCAGCCCCAAGGAAACACAAGAGAACCTCGCGCCACCCTGGGCTGCGACTCCACCCGGACGCCCGGAGCATCGGGGGGGGCTGAACCGCGTGTACCCCCTTCCCTCCCGTGCAGGCGTCCTCGCGCTGTGCGGCTGATCAACGAGGCGCTGGCGCAGGCGGACCCCGAGAGAACGCTGGCGGCGTTGCTGCTGCCGGCGGCCGCCCTGTCTGACGTTCACCCCTCCCGAACCGCTCGGCGCTACCATGACGTCCTGGCCCGGGCACGAAGGCTGAAAGCCCAGGTGGGGTGCCATCCCCCCAGCCACGTTGTACCCCCCCCCCCCCCCCCCCCCCCCCCCCGGAGCTGGCTACCCACCCTTGGCAGCGTGGCATCCCCCTGCCCATGTAGTTCCCCCTCCGGCAGCATGGCATCCCCCTGGCCATGTTGTACCCACACCCTTGGCGGTGTGGCATTGCCCCCTGGCAGCATGGCATCCCGCCTTGTCCATGCAGTACCCTCCCTTGGTGGTGTGGCATCCCCCCTGGTGGCGTGCCATCCCCTCAGCCATGTCGTACCCACCCTTGGCAGTGTCACATTCCCCCTTGGTAGCATGGCATCCCCCCTTGTCCATGCAGTACCCTCCCTTGGTGGCATGGCATCCCCCCCGGCCATGCAGAACCCCCCCTGGTTGTGTGACACCCCCCCCCCCGGCCATACGGTATCCCCTGTCCCCCTCTGTGTGGCATCCCCCCTGTCCATGTGGTAGCCTCCCTTGGTGGTGTGGCATTACCCCTGGTGGCGTGCCATCCCCCCTGGCCATGTGTTACCTCTACCCCGGGAGCATGGCTACCCACCCTTGGCAGCGTGGCATCCCCCTGCCCGTGTAGTTCCTCCCCCCGGCAGCGTGGCATCCCCCTGGCCATATTGTACCCACACCCTTGGCAGTGTGGCATCCCCCCTTGTCCATGCAGTACCCTCCCTTGGTGGCGTGGTACCCCCACCCTGGGAGCATGGCTACCCACCCTTGGCAGTGTCACATCCCCCCCCGGCAGCATGGCATCCCCCCCGTCCATGTGGTACCCTCCCTTGGTGGCGTGGCATCCCCCTGGCGGTGTGACACCCTGCAATGCAGAAGGTGCTTGAGGGGTGCTGTAGTGCAAGACGGGCATGGCTGAAGCTCTCGGGGGGGCTGCCCAGCTCGTTAAACCTCATCTCCCCTCGTCTCCCCCCATCTCGCAGGCCACAGGGGACGATGGAGCTGTGCTTTGGTGGGAGGAGATCCAGGAAGGGGTCTGCAGGGCCAACCAGGACACGGTGGCAGCCAGGAAGAGTGAGTGCTCGCCCCACTGTGGGTGCTGGCCCCCTCCCGGCCAGGGTGCTGCTGGTGGGGGGAGAGGCGAGAAGGGGCTGACGTGAGCCCCCTCTGCTCCCGCAGTGGCTCTGGGCACCGCCGCCATCAACCAGGCCATCAAGGAGGGGAAGGCGGCGCAGACGCTGCGGGTGCTGCGCAACCCCGACGTGGCCCTGTGCGGCGTGGTGAGCGCCTGCGCCGCAGCGTACCAGGAGCAGCTCGCGGCTGTGATGGCCACCAAGAGACAAGCAGGTAAAAGGCGGGGGTAGGCTCCAGGAAAGCTGGGGAGGGACTCTGGAGCAGGGAGGGGAGCCATGGGACGAGGGGGAAGGGTTTAAACCAAAAGACGGAGATTAAGATGAGATGTGAGGAAGAAATTGTTTGCTGTGAGGGGGGTGAGCCCCTGGCCCAGGTTGCCCAGAGAAGCTGTGGCTGCCCCATCCCTGGAGGGGTTCAAGGCCAGGTTGGACGGGGCTTGGAGCAACCTGGGCTGGTGGGAGGTGTCCCTGCCCAGGGCAGGGGGTGGGATGAGCTGGTCCTCAAGGTCCCTTCCATCCCAAACCGATCTGTGACTCTGAGATGCACTGGAGGCACCTGGCTGCTCTCTGTCAGGCGCGTGTGTGGCCGCAGGGGCTGGTGCAGCCCCTTCCCAGCCAGCAGCACCCGGGTTTTGCATCAACTGGGCTCGCTGGAGACACCGGGGCTTCCCGGGCACTGGAGACTGCAGCCGGCTCTTTGAGCAGGGAGGCTCCCACCATCGCTAGGGTTCTATGACATGCTCTGAGAGATGCTCTGAGGATCCTAGGATTCTACAAAAAGCTTGGGGGCTGCAAAACCTTCCCCCGCAGGAGCCTGGGGTGCACCCCTGCCTGAGCCATGTTAGGGGAGAAGCGTCCCCCAGCACCCCACAGACCCCCTCGCCATCTCGGCGTGCAGGGAGCGCGAAGCCGTGCTGGATCCAGCACCGGCTGCCGGACGGTGCCGAGTTCTACCTGAGCCTGCAGACTTTCGAGGGCAGCTGGCAGCGCCCGCGCGATGGCGGCCTCAACACCACGCACCTGAGCCGGGAGGAGATCCAGGTACGGGGAGGATGGGGCTGGGGGGGGCACTGGCGGCATCGCCGGGGCTGAGTCGGTGCGTCGTGTCCCCGCAGTCGGTCGTCACCCGAGTGACCGCGGCGCACGACCGGGAGCGCCTGTGGGCATCCAACGTCGCCTTCGTGGTGAGACTGCAGGCTCGGCTGCGGGGCTGCCTGGTCCGTCGGGAATTCGCGGCGCGACGGCACGTCCTGCGGGAGCAGTGGCCGGCTGCCACCAGGATCCAGGTGACAGAGCCAGAATCCGTCTGTCCTCTGCGGGGGGGATGCAAATCACGGGGGGGATGCAAACCACAGGGGGATGCTCGCAGCATCCTCCGGGGAGCACTGGTGCTTGCCGCTCTGTGCGGTTAATAGCCAGGACTCACTCAAGGCGCTGTAGAAGATATTTTGGGGCTTGTTTTTCTCGTAGCAGCCGCTTTAGGTGCTGGTTTCCTCTTTGTTTTTTTTTTTTTGTTTTTCCCCCCCTGTGCTGTGTTATCCTCTCTTCCTGCGTGCTCTCTAAAAATCCAACCGGACACCGCGGATGGCGGTAACTGGTTGTCTTTTCTCCCGGCCAGGCTTGTTGGAGAGGGTACAAGCAGCGCAGAGCTTACCAGGAGAGGCTGCGCTACCTGCACGCCAACGCGGATGCTGCCGTAAAGGTTTGGAAAACTCTTCCTTCACCCTTTGCTCCCCCCTTGTACATCCCCGCTGGCTTGCTCGCAACGAGCGTGGCGTTTCCCCGCTTTCCTCCCTGCGCATCCCAACAGCTGGGAGGAAGTATTCAAAGGAAAAGGCAACACTCCCACCCCCACACCTCAGTAGAGCTTGGGAAAACCGGGAATGTGTGATCTGTGCTTCTGTTCATCCCTTTGTCCCCATCCCCAGCCATGAGTGCTTCAAAGGACGCTCAGCCCGTTCACGCCGTGTCCCTCCCAAGCTCTGCCCGTTGGGTTTTGTTTTATGGCAACGGGTAGAAAATTGACATTCGGGACAGGCAGCGTACGGCGGCTCCAAAACTCCAATAGTGCGAGCGTGCAATTGTTTTACTGCTTTAATATGGGCTCCTCTTGCCTCACCATCTTTTTTTTTCCCCACTAACTTTGTTCATACGCACAATACATGTGGTTGTTTCCCATTTTTAAGGCTGGACTGTAGGTTTGGTAAGAGACGTGGATTTGCCCACTGCATAAATCACCTGATTATGACTTCTTACGAGTTAAATAGCAGTGTGTGAACTTGGTCGGTTCCACTAAAATCAGGGTGACGGAGCTAAGCTAAACGCCTAGTAAAGAGGCGGCCAGGGAGATACGGACCAGGAGGCAAGGCTGGCCATGGGGGAAATTTGGGCTGGGGGAGGATCATAGAATCATAGGGTTGGAAGGGACCTCTGGAGATCACCCAGTCCAACCCCCTGCCAGAGCAGGGTCACCCAGAGCAGGTGGCACAGGAACGCGTCCAGGTGGGTTTGGGATGTCTCCAGGGACGGAGACTCCCCCACCTCTCTGGGCAGCCTGTGCCAGGGCTCTGCCACCCTCACAGGAAAGAAGTTCCTCCTCATGTTGAGATGGAACTTCCCATGGTCAAGTTTGTGCCCGTTACCCCTTGTCCTGTCCCCGGGCACCACTGAGAAGAGCCTGGCCCCATCCTCCTGACACCCACCCTTTAAGTATTTATAAGTGTTGATAAGGTCCCCCCTCAGACGTCTTTTTTCCAGGCTGAAGAGACCCAAATCCCTCAGCCTTTCCTCATCAGAGAGGTGTTCCATCCCCTCAGCATCTTGGCAGCCCTTTGCTGTCCCCTCTCCAGCAGTTCCCTGTCCCTCCTGAACCGGGGCCCAGAACTGGACCCAGCGCTCCAGCTGTGGCTCCCAGGGCAGAGCAGAGGGGAGGATGAACCTCCCTCCACCTCCTGGCCACACTCCTCTTGATGCCCCCCAGGATGCCATTGGCCTTCCTGGCCACCAGGGCCCATCGCTGGCTCATGGTCACCCTGTTGTCCCCCAGGACTCCCAGGTCTCTTTCCACAGAGCTGCTCTCCAGCAGGTCACCCCCAGCCCGTCCTGGTGTGGGGGGTTGTTCCTCCCCAGGTACAGCACCCTGCACTTGCCCTTGTTGAATTCCATAAGGTTCCTCTCTGCCCAGATCTCCAACCTGTCCAGGTCTCTCTGGATGGTGGCACAGCCTTCCGGTGTCAGCCACCCCCCCACCTCCCCCCAGCTTTGTGTCATCGGCAAACTTGCTGAGGTGCGCTCTGTCCCCTCATCCAGGCCATTGATGAATATATATGAAGAGGACTGGGCCCAGTACTGACCCCTGGGGAACACCACTCGTCACTGACCTCCAACTAGACTCTGTGCCCCTAATCACGACCCTCTGAGCTCTGTCTTTCACCAGTTTTCTGTCCACCCCACTGTCCCTTCATCCAACCCACTCTTCCTCAGCTTCCCCATGAGGGTGCTGTGGGAGACCGTGTCGAACGCCTTGCTTAAGTCAAGGTAGACCACATCTACCGCCCTCCCCTCATCTCTCCATCCAGTCATGCCATCGTAGATGATTTGGGCTGATGTCTTGCAAAAATCCCCGTGGTTTTCCCTGCTTTCCACCCACTTGCTTTGGCCAAGTCCTTCCAGTATCCAACCTTGACCATCTCCCCCAGATCCAGGCGGGCGTGAGGATGTGGGGCGCGGAGAAAGTACCAGGAGGGCTGCGCTACTTCAGGAAGAACGTGAGTGATGGATGGGGAGTAAAACAGCTCCTGAGAGCGTGTCGCCATCGGTGGGGATGGGAGGGATGATCCTGAGCGTGCAGAGGGAGCTCTGCCCCCCAGTGCTTGTGGCGCAGCTGGAGGGAGAAATCAGCGCATCCTTGCAAGGGAAGGAAAAGCTGCCTGGTGCGTCTGGAAGCCAAACTCTCAGGCTCTGTGAAGTGTGAGGAAGAGAAAACCACTCCAGTCCCATCAAAACCAACAAGGGCTTCAAGGTGGCCATTAGAGGGAAGGAATTTGGGGGAAAGGGGTGTATTGGCTGCGGGAAGCAAAGCTGCGCCTCTGGAGTTGCTGCCGATGGGAAATCAGGCAGCAGAGGGGAAACCACTGCGAAGGAGGGTGAAATCCTGACATCCCTCTCCTGGGTTGTGGAGACCCTCATCCTGGGCAATGGCAGATTCCTGGCGGTGGGAGCGGTCGGCCGGGAGGGCCCCTCACACCGCGTGTTCCAGGGCTGCTGTGGGAAACACACCCCCACCCCTGTTGTTTGTCTTGGCAGATTAAAGCTGTAATTAAAATCCAGGCTTTGTGCGAGCTCAAGGCCCGTGGGGATTACAGGATGCTGGTAAGTGCCTGCTTGTCTCTGCTCTGAGGTGGTTATAATTAACTGGGAAGGGGACCTGCCCCCCTGCCTCGTTGGCCCTGCGTGGGGGGGAGGCGGTGGCAGGCTGGCCACCAGTGTCCCCATGGCAAGCGCAGGAGTGGGAGAGGCTCGGTGGCCCCTTGGCATCCCCGGGGAGGTGTTGCAGAGCACGGCACCGTCTTGTCCTGCGCCCCAGTGCTGCAAGAAGATGCTTTTTTGGGGAGGAGGATGGGGTGTCTTGGGGAGATGGGTCCGAGGGCCCACGGTGGGGTGGCCGCTTGGCCTTCCCAGGAACGTTCATGGCGGGCCATGCCTTGCTGCAGTCCACGCCAGGAACCCGCCGCTGAGCATCGTCCGGCGCTTCATCCACGCTGGAGCAGAGCCAGCAGGACTTCTGGGAGGAGTCGGAGGTGCTGCGGCTGCAGGAGGATGGTGAAGAGGATCCGTGCCAGCCGGCAGCTGGAGAGCGACCTGGACCTCATGGACATCAAGATCGGGCTGTTGGTCAAGAACAGGATCACGCTGCAGGTGGGGAGTGCGGTGGCGGTGGGAGGACCCCGTCCACCTCGTGTGGCTCTACCATGGTGCCCAAGCCTGTTCAGCCAGCACAGAGCTGGTCCTGCCCTCCTTGGCATCATGGCTCGAGCAGAACTTCTCTCCACTTGGCTTTTGAAAGGGTTGGAGAGCGTTGAGGTGTCTCTGACTCCCTTTCGCCAGAAGCTGGGCTGAATGCCGGAGCTTGCCGGCAGTCTCCAGCGCTTCTCTCTCCTTGCCTGCATGGCTCCAGGAGGTGGTGTCCCACTGCAAGAAGCTGACCAAGAAGAACAAGGAGCAGCTCTCCGAGATGATGTCCATAGACAAGCAGAAGGGGCTCAAGTCGCTCAGCAAGGAGAAGCGGCAGAAGCTGGAGGCCTACCAGCATCTCTTCTACCTGCTGCAGGTGGGTCTTTGCTGTGTCCACCACAGCTGGGAGAGCAGCGCGGCGACCCTGCCACCCCCACCCCCCCACGCCACTTGGGGTTAGCTTGGTGTTCCTCATCCCTGCAGACCCAGCCTGTGTACTTGGCCAGGCTGATCTTCCAGATGCCCCAGAACAAGTCCACCAAGTTCATGGAGTCAGTGATCTTTACGCTTTACAACTATGCGTCCAACCCACGGGAGGCTTACCTGCTGCTCCAGCTCTTCAAAGCAGCGCTGCAGGAGGAGATCAGGTGGGTGGCCATGGGTGCCCCTCTTTGGGGGAAGGTCTAGGAAAAGACTCGACCAGAACCATCAACTTGGACGCAGTTATCTCCCCTGGCTGCGGTGTCCTGTGTTGGAGAACAAACACACTAGTCCATCCCCGTCATCCCATCCATCCTGTCTCTCTCCCCAGGTCCAAGGTGGACCATGTCCATGATATCCTGACGGGGAATGCCATGGTGATCCGGCTGGTGGTCAGCTTCTACCGCAACGCACGTGGGCAGAATGCCCTGAGGCAGATCCTGGGTGGCCCCGTGCAGGAGGTCCTGCAGGACAAGACCCTCAGCATCCGCACCAACCCTGTGGACATCTACAAGGCGTGGATCAACCAGACTGAGTCACAGAGCGGGCAGAAAAGGTCAGGCCCTGGGCAAGGAGGCTCAGCCCAACCACCAGGGTGACAGGCACTGGGATGGTGATGGGGGGACCTTGTCTTCTATCCACAGCAAGCTCCCGTACGAGGTCAGCCCTGAGCAGGCTCTCAGCCACCCTGAGGTCCAAAGGCGGCTGGATATTTCTGTCCGCAACCTCCTCATGATGACGGACAAGTTCGTCTCTGCCATCACCGCTTCCGTAGACAAGATCCCGTATGTATCTGGGTGGTTTGTGTGCACGCCCCTGCAGCGCTGTTGGTTTGAAGGTGGCTTCAGCCAGGCCTTAGAAAGGGAGGTTGGGTGATGGGAGCTGCTGCAGGCCTGAGTTACTGCACTGTCACCAAGGGGAAACCCAAAGATCGGTGGGTGCCGCTGCTTCTGCTCCTCCAGCAATGCCCCGGTGGCTGGCTCCTCTTGTCCACTCCATTTCTGAGCACTTTACTGCTGGTGTTGAGGGTCTGCAAGGAAGAAGCTGAGCTTTGTGGTAATCTTGGGGGATGAAGGCTTCCTCCAGGGATGTCTGGGCTGGCTGGCGGGGTGGGGGAGGGAGCTGAGCGATGCTTTGGTCGCCACGCTCTCCCATGGGCTCCTCCATCACTCCAAGGCTGGGGGCTTTAATGCTTCTTGGGTGATGGGTAGTAGGATGGGGCAGGTGGCCAAGCCTGGTGCTGCCCCACATGCTAATGGACCTCTTCCTGCCCTCTGCTCAGCTACGGGATGCGTTACGTGGCCAAAATCCGTGAGGACATCCTTAGGCTGAGAAATTCCCCAGGGCCTCGGTGGAGGAGATCGACAAGGTACCATGGGGCTGGGGGATCTGCGCGGCTTGGTGGGGTTCAACCGTGTGGGCAAGTGAAGGGCCAGTATCCCTCCTCAGAAGGCCAAGCCCTCTTGGCTTAAAAAAACCTTCAAGCCAACATTTTCCTTGAGCCACCAAGGAAATGCCAATGGCGGGCTCTTCTCTGTGCTGCTGTCCCCTCTGGGAGGGTCCCACCAGGACAAAACAGCCTTCCCTCATGAGCTACCACCTCCTGGGGCACCAGCCTGCATGCTCCCCAGCCTGTCTGGTGCCCTAGATCGTGGGGAACCTGCTCTACTACCGCTTCATGAACCCGGCGGTGGTGGCCCCCGATGGCTTTGACATCGTAGACATCTCGGCTGGGGTGACCCTGCATCCCGACCACCGCCGCAACCTGGGCTCCATCGCCAAAGTGCTGCAGCACGCAGCTGCCCACAAGGCCTTCGATGGGGAGAACGCGCACCTCTGCGGGGTGAACCAGTATCTGGAGGACACCCACAACAAGTTCAGGTGGGCACCGGGACGGCATCGGGGTGGGAGGGCAGCTACGAGCTGGTGGCGGGGTTTTTGGAGCTGACCAAAGAGGTCCTTCTCTGCAGGAGGTTCATCTCTGCTGCTTGCTGTGTCCCTGAGCCAGAAGAGAGGTTTAACATGGACGAGTACTCGGAGATGGTGGCGGTGGCCAAACCAGTCATCTACATCACGGTGGGGGAGCTCATTGACACGCACAAGGTAAGAGCGTAAAACTCATCCCCAAACAAACAGGCTCCACTTCTGCTCCCACCTCCTGGGCTTTCTGCTGGGTTTCATCACGCTCCGCTCTCTGCCACCACCAGCACAGCTCCTCCTGGCCTTGGTTTTTTGCCTTTTTAAGCAAGGAATAATGCAGATTCTGCAGGTTCTCTGCTGCTTGTCCTTCCCTGAACCTCACAGCTCTGCAGTCCCCTCTCGGCTGCAAAGGCCACCGCATCGTTCCCAACTGGCCTCCGCTCCCGGTTTCTTTGTGTGCCCCTTTGCCACTGACTCTCCTCCCTTGCACCATCCAGCTCCTGCTCGAGCACCAGGACTCCATCGCACCGGACCACGGAGATGCCCTGCACGAACTTCTGGAAGACCTTGAGGAGCTTCCTACAGTCCAGTCCCTTGTCGGTAGGTAGAGCTCTGGGGCCCACCACCCACCCCGGTAGGAGGATGATGGAGATCAGGATGGTTTCCTTGCATGAAGCTCTAGCCGGATCGCTTTGGGTGTGGGGAAGCCAGCTCTCCTGAGCCCCACATGGCTACCTGGGCTCTCTCTGCCCTCGCAGGGGAGAGCGTGGCCAGCCCGGTAGACGGCAGCACCGAGCAGGCACTCGCCCAGCTCAGCAAGATGGAGATCTCCCTCACCCTCACCAGCAAGCTGGTCCCAGCAGCCAGCAGCGAGGAGAGCGATGCGAGGAGCTTGCTGCTGAGGTGAGGATGGGCTCTGTGGGCTCCAGGAGAGCTTCCTGGGGGTTGGGATGTGCCAGCTGGGGTGGTCAAGGGGGTAAGAAACCCTTGGGAGGCTGCTCTGGTGGAGGAGGGTGATGGTCCGCAGCGAATGCCTGAGCTCTCCCTCTGGTCTCTAGCACCAAGCAGATGCTGGTGGACATCATCCAGTCCCAGCCTGGAGATTCCCTTCCGGAGATCCTGTGGACACAGGCCTCGGAGCATGAGGTGGGATGCATGAGGTGGCTGCTGGGGATGAACTAAAGAAATTCTTGGGCAAGCGGCAAACAAGCCCTCAGCAAAAAGCTACCCTGCTCCTCTTGAAGGCTTGGCTATTGCTCTTATGCTCCAGCAGTGGCTGGGCTCCATTTTCAGAGAAATCGCGTATTTTGGGCCAAGAGAGACTCATATCAAAGTGTGTGTGTGAGGGGTTTGATTGCTCCATCTCCTCATGTCCCGTTCCAGCCGTGTGCATGGCTCAAGTCCTGAGGAGGCCTTGGAGGTGATCCAAGGACTGGAGCCCCTCTGCTGTGGGGACAGGCTGGGAGAGCTGGGGGGGTTCAGCGTGGAGAAGAGAAGGCTCCGCGGAGACCTTGGAGGCCCCTTCCAGTCCCTAGAGGGGCTCCGGGAAAGCTGGGGAGGGACTCTGGAGCAGGGAGGGGAGCCATGGGACGAGTGGGAAGGGTTTTAAACTGGGAGAGGGGAGATTGAGATGAGATGTGAGGAAGAAACTCTTGGCTGTGAGGGTGGTGAGCCCCTGGCCCAGGTTGCCCAGAGAAGCTGTGGCTGCCCCATCCCTGGAGGGGTTCAAGGCCAGGTTGGACGGGGCTTGGAGCAACCTGGGCTGGTGGGAGGTGTCCCTGCCCAGGGCAGGGGGTGGGACGGGATGATCTTTAAGGTCACTTCCAACTCTAACCTTTCTGATTCTCTCGCCCCTAGGAAGCATCCCACGACCACCTCATGCACAGGCGAGCGCTGCGGGATGCCCAGACCCCTGCCAAGCTGAAACGCAACCGCTCCCTGGCTGCTAACAGCCAACCTGTCCATGGAGGAGAAGAAGCGCAAGATCATCCGCAACCTGCGGCGCTTGGAGAGCCTGGGGTTGGTGGACTCTGCCCATCAGTACCAGGAGCTCATCGACGAGCTGGCCAAGGTGGGCTGAGTCAGGAGGTCGCCTCTCTAAACCTACCCTGGTGCTTCGATAAAGCTCAGGATGAGTTATATCGGCTTTCTCGTATGGTGTTGTTTCCTCCAGGACATCCGCAACCAGAGGCGTTACCGGCAGCACCGTAAAGGGGAGCTCCTGAAGCTGAGACAGACCCTGCAGGGCCTCAACGCCAAGACCGTGTTTTACGAGGAGCAAATTGATTATTACAACCAGTACATCAAGACCTGCCTCGACAACCTGGCAGCCAACAAGTATGTTTTCTTACAAAAAACCCAATTTTTTTAAGAAAATATTTTTCATCTTTTCATTGCTATCTGGATGTGGTGGGTCCTGGAGATGTTGGGGGGTGCGAGGGGTTGCGTGTGCCTGGAGACCAGCACTGAGCGCATGGTGCCTTCTCTTCAAGGGTCAGCGGGAAGAACAAGAAGCTGCAGTCGCTGCACTACACGGCAGCCCGGCTGTTCGAGAAGGGGGTGCTGCTGGAGATCGAGGACTTGCCACTCAGCCAGTACGTAGCCACTAGTCCGTGGGTGAGCTACTGGAGAGCAAAGCTTGGCCAGGTTGGAGGAAAATAGCCTGGGAGGAGGGTGCGTGTGGGCCCACCATCATCACCCTAGGGATGGGGTGAGTTGTTTTGGGTATGAGGACCACAAAGATAAGAGGGCTGGAGCCCCTCTGCTGTAAGGACAAGGCTGAGAGTTGGGGTTCTTCAGCCTGGAGAAGAGAAGGCTCCGGGGAGACCTTAGAGCCCCTTCCAGTATCTGAAGGGGGCCTACGGACAGCTGGGGAGGGACTTTCTACAAGGGTATGGAGTGATAGGACAAGGGGGAATGGCTTCAAACTGGAATAGAGGAGATTTGGATGAGATGTGAGGAAGGAATTCTTGGCTGTGAGGGGGGTGAGCCCCTGGCCCAGGTTGCCCAGAGAAGCTGTGGCTGCCCCATCCCTGGCGGGGTTCAAGGCCAGGTTGGACGGGGCTTGGAGCAACCTGGGCTGGTGGGAGGTGTCCCTGCCCAGGGCAGGGGGTGGGATGGGATGGTCTTCCAGGTCCCTTCCCACTCAAACCGTTCTGTAATTCCATGATTACCAGGAGAACGTGGGAGAGTTGGGATTTGGAAGGGGGGCTGTTGGGCTGTGGGTCTGGCCTCGTGTGTGCCAAGGGGTTGCGCCGGGTGGGTGACCTGCTCCTTGGTTGCATTAAAGCTGTGAAGTCCCTTTCGGTAGCCAACGGCTCCTTCCCTTCAGGTTCAGGAACGTGATTTTCGACATCATCCCGTGTGAGGAATCGGGCAGGTTCCAGGTGAAAGCCAAATTCATGGGGATCGACATGGAGCGGTTCCAGCTGCACTACCAGGTGGGAGCCCATCCTGGGGCTGCCGGGGCCGCAGTGGGGCCAGGGCAGCTGGGGGGTGGCAGGGGGGTGGCTGGTGTTCCCCCACCTGGCTGGTTTTGGGGGGACTTGGAGCCCATGGGGACCCCTGCCCCGAGCCGGGGACAACTTCACCCAGCGTGTCCCTGCTGCAAGCCCAGCCCCGTGCTGGCTCCCCGCTGCCCTGGGGGACGCTGCAGCTGGGTGCTAATGGTGGGGCAGCCCCCCCCCCCCCCTCCTCCCCAGGCTGGTGACGGCCACCTCTCCCGCAGGACCTGCTGCAGCTGCAATACGAGGGTGTAGCCGTCATGAAGATGTTCGATAAGGCCAAAGTCAATGTCAACCTGCTCATTTTCCTCCTCAACAAGAAGTTCTTCAAGAAGTAACGGGGGGTGGGGGGGGAGGGCTATGGGGGGGTGGGACAGACCTGCCAAAGAGAAACTTCAGGGTCCGGTGGTCCTGGGGCAGCGTGTCCCCGTGGCGGGGGAAGGTCCTGCTTGCCATGAAGCTTTCCTGCCCATATCCCGCGCGTTTCGAGCATCCGCAGCCACCGGCGCCCAGCTGGGGAGAGCAGAGGGCTCGGAGCTCAGCCTTGGGCAACCCCGAATGGGTGTTGGCTAGAGGCCGGCCAGGAGCCCCCCCACCCCCTGCGGCTCGCGCGGGCGTGAGTCGGGACCCGACCGTCCCCGCAGGAAGGATGCGGCTGCCGCAGCTTTTGCAGCACGCGTAGCTTTTAAACAAACAAACAAAAAATCTCGTGTTTTCGGTGGGTATTTTGGCTGTTTAGTTTCTGCGTTGCTAACAGTCCGGCTGCTGGGAGGATGCTACGGATTTCTGGACACTACACAGGTTTTTAGTGATGAAATAAAGGTATATTTTAATATATATATTTTCTTCTTCCTCCCACTAAAGCTGGGGAAGACGATGTCAGAATTAGGTGTCAGGTGATTGCCAAAGATGCCAGAATTGGGCTTTACGTCAGGGCAGGGAGCGAGGGAGAACGCAGAGGCGATAACGGCTTGTGAAGACACCCAGGGGCTCTTCTCTGCTCAATCCAGGCGCAATAGGAGAATTTCGATCTTTAAAAATGAGTTTCTCTGCCTGCTCTCCAGCCAGGCTGGGGCAGAAATAGCGGCTCAGAGCTGCTGCTGTCCCGGGGATGCCGCGGGGGACCGGAGCAGGGACCTCTCCTCCCCTCCGGACCACGTCGCTGCCGGGTGCGGAGCAGCCCCCAGCCCCTGGCTCAGCCAGGACGGCGGCTGCTCCCTCCCCCGCTCATCCGCTCTGGTGCTTAATTAGTTTTTAGAGTGTGGCCATGGCTGTTTTTTAAGGCACTTTCTCCTCCCTGTAAGCTCTTTCCACATGAGGGACAGGGAGCTGGTGATGGTCCCAAGCCTCTTCCCAGCCCCGTGTCCTTCGGGCGCAGGAGCAGCAGGTCTCAAACCTGTCCCGTAAAGGAGCTTTTCTAGGGAGGGACCTGAGTGGGAAACTCCATCGCTGCTTCGGCGACTGCCTTGGCAGCTCAGCGGTACCCCGATGTCTCGGCGTCTGTCGTGTTGTTGGAAGGTGATGTTTGTTTGTGAGGTTTTTATGTTTGGGGTTCCCCCCCCCCGCCTTTCTGTCATTTCAAAGCTGCGACCGGCGCTTACCCCTCGCACCGAGGGTGCTGTGTTCCAGCTGTGCCGCCTCCGCTCATTTACTCTCAATAAATATGGATAAGAAAATACAGAACTGCTCTGGATGGTCATTTCTCCTTAAACTAGCTTCCCCCCCCCATCACTTACTGGCTGCTTTCCGGGTCTCAGCTTTTCCTCCAGCACCCCCTTGGGAATCATGGTTCCCCCTGGGAATCATCGCCCCCTCGGCCCGGGACCAGCTGCCTTGAAGCAGGGCTGAGTCAGGCGCTGAGGCATCGACTCAGCTCTTGCAAGGGGAATTTAGGCCACTTTCAGACGCGCTTAATTCTTAAATAAATGCTATGATTACTTCTCCTAAAGCCTGTGATTATATTTCTGAAGGAATGAATTGGGATGGAGCTGCAGCACTTTTCCAGTTTTAAAATAGGCCCAGGCTGCGGTTAACCTGTTGGGTGCCGCACCGTTGCTGGGGACATGGTGCCTGGGAGCTGCTGGTGTGTTTTACACATTGCCACTTTTTTTTCCTTTCTTCTGGCTACCATATTTCTTGTTTTCCTTCCTTGCCTTCAGAGGAAGAACTGCCGCTTTTCCAGCTGCAGCTCAGTGGGGCTTATTTGCCACCGGCCGCCTCCTACAGCAGCCGTTGGCTTTGCGGGAGAAGCGTTTGAGGCCCTGAAACCATTTATTCGGGATGTTTTGGGAATGGAGGGGGAGCCTGATGTGTGGCCATGCATGGTGACGGTCATCCCCAGCTCTTCGTTGAGCAGACACCTTGCACGAGGCTCGGCATGGGCTGGAGGGGACTCGGTGTTGCTGTGGAAAAGGGGATTTTTCGGGTCCTGGGAAGCTGTGCGATGGCGAGCCACGGCTTGGGAATGGGGTGCTGGCTCTGGCCTCCTTCCCCACGCCTGTTGCAGGAGGGGTTTGGAGTGGGAAATGGAGCCCTGGAGCTGCCGAAGGAGGGATGTCGGGCTGAGCGATTTCCCAAGGCAGCTCCACTAGGTGTCATTGCGAGCCGGGGGAACGCGGCGGGGCCGGAGGAGCCCCGGCACCTGCCCTGGGAACCGCGGCCACCCGCAGCATCGGTTCCATGGAGGGCTCGGGGGCGCTGGGGGGGGGAAAGCTGGCCATGGGCCGGCACCGTGCGCTGGCAGCCCAGAACCCCCCCGCAGCCCGGGCTGCATCCCCAGCAGCGTGGGCAGGGGGCGAGGGGGGGGATTCTGCCCCTCTGCTCCGCTCGGGGGAGACCCCCCTGCAGGGCTGCCTCCAGCGCTGGGGCCTCAGCACAGGAGAGACACGGAGCTGTTGGAGCGGGGCCGGAGGAGGCCCCGGAGCTGCTGGGAGGGCTGGAGCCCCTCTGCTGTGGGGACAGGCTGAGAGAGCTGGGGGGGGTCAGCCTGGAGAAGAGAAGGCTCCGCGGAGACCTTGGAGCCCCTGCCAGTCCCTAAAGGGGCTCCGGGAAAGCTGGGGAGGGACTCTGGAGCAGGGAGGGGAGCCATGGGACATTGGGAATGGGTTTAAACCAAAAGAGGGGAGATTTAGATGAGATATTGGGAAGAAATTCCTCATTCCGAGGGGGGTGAGCCCCTGGCCCAGGTTGCCCAGAGAAGCTGTGGCTGCCCCATCCCTGGAGGGGTTCAAGGCCAGGTTGGACGGGGCTTGGAGCAACCTGGGCTGGTGGGAGGTGTCCCTGCCCAGGGCAGGGGGTGGCACTGGGTGGGCTTCCAGGTCCCTTCCATCACCATTCTGTGATTCTATGATCCCTTTGGATCTGGTACAGACCTGTCTGGACTCTGCTTGGCAGCACAGGGACGATTTCCCCGCACCTCCCCTTACCCGCGTCCCGGAATGCTTGCAGGGCGTGCCTTGCACCTCTGTACAGTCCAGCGCCATGCAACTGTCCGTCGTCCAGCACTTTCCAGTCTCTTGCGCCCATGCGCCATCCAGCACCAGGCACCCATGTAACTTCCAGTGCCATGCAACCATGAACCACCCAGCACCATGCAACCGTGCATCGTCCAGCGCCTTGCACCTTCTGGTGTCTTGTGCTCATGTAATGTCCAGTGCCATGCACCCATGTGCCAGCCAGCGCCATGCACCCATGCATCGTCCAGCGCAACCATGCCACATCCAGCACCATGCACCCATGTTCCATCCAGCGCCATGCAACTGTGCATTGTCCAACGCGTTGCACCTTCCCGTGTCTTGCGCCCATGCGCCATCCAGTGCCATGCACCCATGCATCGTCCAGCGCCATGCAACCATGCATCGTGCAGCGCCTTGCACCTACCAGTGTCTTGCGCCCATGCACCATCCAGCACCATACACCCATGCATCGTCCAGCGCCACGCACCATCCAGCGCCATACACCCATGCATCGTCCAGCGCCATGCAACCGTGCATCGTGCAGTGCTTTGCACCTTCCAGCGTCTTGCGCCCGCACACCATCCAGCGCCATGCCAAGGGAGGTCCATCCTCCCCCTCTACTCTGCCTTGGTGAGGCCACACCTGGAGCGCTGGGTCCAGTTCTGGGCTCCCCGGTTCAAGAGGGACAGGGAACTCCTGGAAAGGGTGCAGCAGAGAGCTACAAAGATGCTGAGGGGATGGAACACCTCTCTGATGAGGAAAGGCTGAGGGATTTGGGTCTCTTCAGCCTGGAAATAAAGACATCTGAGGGGGGACCTTATCAACGCTTATAAATACTTAAAGGGTGGGTGTCAGGAGGATGGGGCCAGGCTCTTCTCAGTGGTGCCCGGGGACAGGACAAGGGGTTACGGGCACAAACTTGACCATGGGAAGTTCCACCTAAACATGAGGAGGAACTTCTTCACTTTGAGGGTGGCAGAGCCCTGGCACAGGCTGCCCAGAGAGGTGGGGGAGTCTCCGTCTCCGGAGACATCCCAAACCCGCCTGGACGCGTTCCTGTGCCACCTGCTCTGGGTGACCCTGCTCTGGCAGGGGGTTGGACTGGGTGATCTCCAGAGGTCCCTGCCAACCCTATGATTCTATGCACCCATGTAACATCCATGGCCACACACCCGCGTAACGTCCAGCGCCCGGGGCCACGTGCAGTCCCTGCATGGCCTCACACACCGTGCTCACACTCCGTCCCCCGCTGACCTCCCCGGCCTGCGCGCTGTCCCCTGGCCGCCACCCGGCGTCCCCGGCCGTGCCACGCTGCGCCCGATGGTGCTGGTGAAGGCGCCGCGTCCCCGGTTGCCATCCGGCCCTGTGGCAGCACCGGCCCCACTCCTTCTCCTTCATTACTTACTGCCATAATTGCCTCCAGGAGCATAAACGAGCTGCCAGAGGGGCGGACTTTAAAAAAAACCAAAAAGCAAAAGAGGAAAAAAGGGCATGAGAGAGGGTTAACAGAAGTGTAAGTGTATTCACGGGTGTGCGAGAGGGAGAGGAAAATGGCGTGGGGTATGGGATATGCGTGAAGTGTTTCCAATCTAATCAGGCTGGCTCTCGGGGCATCCGAGAGAACCCTGCAGCCCGTGGCACCCGGCGTTTGTGGGAGTTAAGGAGATTGGAGGCAGCTGCCGAGTGTAATCAGTGGGGAGAGGTGCCACCAGAGCCAGCCTGGGGCTGCTCCGGGCTGGGAAAGGGGCTGCTGGGTCTGGGGTTTCCCAGATTTGGGGAGAGAGAGGTGGGATGGGATGGGATGGGATGAGATGGGATGGGATGGGATGGGATGGAGGACCGCAGGAAGGCTCATGGCTGGAAGCTGGTTGCCCTGGGAGCATCCTCTACCTCCTCCAATATGCCTGCAGGAACCCGCAAACCCAAAAAGGATGAAAAGTTGTTAAATTGGGCTCAGAAAGGTGCTGCCGCGTCTCGATGCCGCCAGCTGGGGGGCTGCGCGGCCGGCGGAGCGGGTGCTGGGGGTGTTCGGCGCTGGCTCGAAGGCAGCGCTCCCGGAGAGCCGCTCTCCCCCGGCGTCACGTGCCGCAGCGATGCTAATCCCGTTTTGAAAGCCCGCGCCCCGCGCTGCACCCGCTAATCCCCCTTTGCCGCGGCAGCTGCGGCGCTGCCTTGGTGAGCCCCGGGGTGTCCACGCACCCACGGCCCCTCCGCGTCCTCCGCCTGCTCCTGCTTCGGCCTCGAGGGTGGTCCTGTCCCCCTCGCCCTGTGCAAAAGGGTGCTGAGCCCCCAACGACACCCCCCCACCCCCCCAGAACACACTGTTGGATAGAGTCACGCCGTACCGCTTGCACCCCAGCCCCAACAGGCCGGGAAAACACTGGCAGCTGCCCAGGAGGAGGGAATTCACTTTATTCAGCCAACCTGGCTCGGGCACAGCCCCGATTGCTCGGCACACCCAGACCTGGCACCCGGGAGGTAGGTGAGCGGCTCCGGCCACCCCGGCTGGGACTCGGGGTTCAGCGCGGGGGTTTTCGGGTTCCTCCCCAGAAGCCGGCGCTTTCCCGGCAGCGCCGGGAGCTTTGCAGTGCGGCTCCTGCTGGGACGGTGCAGGCTTCGTGCGCTTGAGAATAATATTGTTGTTCCCTTCCGATGGCAGCAGCTTCCTCGTGGGAGAAGGGGGAAAAGCACAAACCGAACGGGGGAGAAAATAAGAGGGGAATGTTTGCCGACTGTCTGCTGTGTGTTGTTGCTGTTTGTTGTGTTTCCGCCGTTGCTTTGGCAACCCTGGGAAGACATGCCAGGCTGGAGCGTCGCGGGTACCAGCGCTGCGTGGCAAGGAGCCGGGGCTGGGCTCCGTGGGGCAACGCTGCCGGCCCGGTGACAGCCCCCGGCGGGGACAGGGGGGCTTTGGGGCAGGGGGATTGATGGGGTCACGTTTGCGCCCTCCTGGGTGAGCCTGGGGCCGGGGTTGGCTTTGCACCCCCGGGCCGCGGCATCCTCCGAGAGGGACCCAGGTCTGAGATGAACAAAGGCAGAGCGGCTTTAGGGTCCTCGGGTTGTCCTTGCCCGTGGGGAAAGCAGCCAGGTCCTGGTCCCCAGGGGCATGGGGAGCATCTGGGCTCGGCATCCCCTTCCTTCTTGTCTGGAAGGAAGGCAGCAAAGCAGCAGCGTGGCGGAGGGGTGGCTGCTGCGGCGCGGCAGCGGGCACAGCTCGCAGGGGGGGCTGCGGGGGCATCGCGTCATGCCGGCGGTGCACCCGCATCCAGCCGGGACTGGAGCCATCCCTCTTCTAGCGGGGCACCAAAGCGTGGCCTCGTGCAGGCAGGGTTAAACTGGTCTCTATCTGCCATAGCTTCCTCCCTGCTCCGGGCTGGAGGTGGCTGGGGATGGAGCCTGGCTGGGGTTGGGGGGGATCAGGGGAGGGGAGAGGGGCCAAGACTGGGCTCGGGGAGATGGCGATGCTGCCAGGGTCCCTCCCTGGGAGCTGTGCGAGCGCTGACATCCCTCAGGGCAGGAGCCGCCTGTGCCCCACGGCATCCCCGGGGCAGAGCAGTCAGGGGCTGGGTGAAGACTTTGTCCCCGGGGACCAGGATCTGCTGGGAGCAGCCACAGCAGCAGCAGAGACCTGCGTTACCTCCTCAGGGGCTGGAGCACGAGTCCTGTGAGGAGCGGCCGAGGGAGCTGGGGGTGTTCAGCCTGGAGAAAAGGGGGCTGAGGGGAGACCTTCTCGCTCTCTACAACTCCCTGAAAGGAGGGGGCAGCCAGGGGGGGGGTCGGGCTCTTCTCCCAAGGAACAGGCCATGGGACAAGAGGAAACAGCCTCAAGTTGCACCAGGGGAGGTTTAGGATGGATATTAGGAAAAATTTCTTCACCAAAAGGGTTGTCAAGCGTTGGAAGAGGCTGCCCAGGGCAGTGGTGGAGTCGCCATCCCTGGAGGTGGTTAAAAGCCGGGCAGACGCGGTGCTGAGGGACGGGGGTCAGTGGGGGTTTGGGCAGGGCTGGGGTGATGGTTGGACTCAGTGATCTTAAAGGTCCCTTCCAGCCTCCACCATTCTGTGATTCTCTGAACTGAGCCCCTCGGGGACGCAGGCACCGACCTCCCACAGCCTGCGGACCCCAGCGCTTCCGTAGTTATTCCTGCAATCCAGCATTTTTGGGGCTGGGGTGCTTTCCACCCTAAGAAGCGTCGGCGTGGAGAGGCTGCAGCCTGTCGCCGGTTGGAAGCGCCAATTCAATGAAAGGGATTTAATCGCCGCGTCTCCAAATGGCGCTTGTTTTAACCGAGAGGAGAGGCCCGATGAGGAATCCTGCCCTGAACTGGAGGCTGACTCATTCTCCTCCCAGTCCCGGGGTCAGCACTGGATTGCAAATAAACACACCAAATTCCCACTGCCGGGTTCTGGGAACGTGCTCCCGGCCCCGCGCGGAGGGCAGGGACCCGGGAAGGGGCTGGGTATCCGCCTGCCTCCCACTGCATCCTCCATCCTCGGAGCAGGGGAGGGGTTTGGTGGCACCTGGAGCCATCTCAAGGGGGGATAAAAACCCCAGGCGGGGGGAAAACCCCACTTTGCTCTGATGAGGGTCTGAAAAATCCCAAATCGTGGTGATACACCACCCTGTTCCCTTTCCCGAATGGCTAGAGCAAGGATCGGGCCCCAGCTCTCGTGCACCGTTGCTGTAGCTCCAGGTGGGACCCAATTCCCGTTTCCTTTGGGTCCAGCCCCACGTAGCCCCGTCCCCTCCTCGACGTGCCGTCGCCATCACAGCATCTCTGGGTGCAGCTCCAGCCCGAGCCTCGGGAGCCGGGAAAACTGGAGCAATAAGAGGATGGAGCTGGGGCTTGAAGCCGCCTCCAACTCCCAGGATGTGAGGCCGGGGTGGGGGAGGCAGCATTTTCTGCCCCAAAAAAATCTCCCGGCGTGGGGCTGAGCGGAAACGGGCGCCAGCCGTGAGTCACCCCGCGAGGAAGGAGTGACCCTGTGGTGCTGAGCCAGCGTGGGCTGGGGGCCGCGGCCCCCCCCGGCCATGGGAAGGGGAAGCTTTTGCTCAGCGCGGATTCTCCAGGGGAAAAAATGAGCTCTGGGGCCGAAACCGTTGGATGGAGGGAACTGGAGGGGACTGGAGGGGATTGGAGGGAACCGGAGGAGACTGGAGGGGACTGGAGCAATGGGCAGGAGGTCAGGGTGGGTGCGGGGTCTGCCCTGTCTCGGAGGGGTCTTGCTGGAGCCGTGAGGCGGGATTTGGCCATCCCTGACCCGCGGCTGGGCTGCGTGGTGTGGGGCTCGGCGACGCCGCAGCCGCCCCGGCCCGGGACCCGCTCTCCCGCTGTGAAACTCCGGGGAGAAAAAAAAATATTATATTATATATATATATTATATATATATATTATATATATATTATATATATATATATATATTATATATATATTATATTAATATATCTCCCCTCTGCTCTGTGCCTGCCGCTCCGTCCTCTGCCTTGGGATCCTCCCAGGCTGGTGCTCAGGAATATTTCCCCCCCCACCCCCCCCCGCCCCACGACAACTTCTTTGGCTTGAACCAGCGGACGTGACTCACCGGGAGGAAGGCAAGGGCTTGGGGCGGCCACAGCCGGCCCTTTGGGGACGGGGGCCGATGGGGCCGGGCGCTGCGGGAGCGGGGGCACAAACCCCATCACCTGGGGTGGGGGGGGCCGATGACACGACACAAGCCCGGGGGTGCCTCTGTCCCATCGCTGTCCCCTCCCCGCGCCCGGCCCAGTGGGTGCAGCCGGGTGGGAACTGGTTGAGCCGGCGCACCCCGTCCCGGCGGAGAGGGGAGATTCCTTTGGGGGGGGGGGGGCATCTTTGGGGGGAGGGGGGGGCTGCAAGACACCTTCATCGCCTGTACCTTCATCACGGGGGTGGCCATGGGTGACCCCGAGGGGACCGTGCGCCGGGGACACGCGTCGCCCTTCCCAGGGGACTGTCGGAGGCGGGGGGGGGAAGCGGGGAAAAAACCTAACTGTGGGGTGGTGGTGGGGGGGTGAGATGGAGAAAATGGCCCCGCGGCGGTGGGTTTGCTCCTGCCGGCAGTGGGTCAGGGGAGCAGCCGAGCGCGGGTGCCAAATCTTGGCTGGATTAGTTAAAGAGCTCGAGCAGCAGCGGGATTAGGGAGTCAGGAGAGCCCAACCACCTGCGGGGGGGGGGGGGAAACCCAGGGAGGAGGATACGCCGGAGCTCCGGTGCTCAAGGCCTGGGCTTTGGAGCGATTAGATAAGTGAATCAGGGTCTGGGAGCGATTAGAGAAAGAAATCAGGTTTACACCAATTAGGTAAAGTCCCCCAGTGATTAGAGGCGGCGGTGGCTGCAGAGAAAGGGCTCCCGGCGGCCCTGGGCACGGATAGGGCTGGGAATTGATTAAAGGAGCATCGGAGGTTGAGAGCAATTTGATAAGAAAACAAAACAGTGGATCAATTAGCCCGGGAAAGAGGACGGGGCTGGGCGATAACGAGAGTAGGGGAGCGGAGCCGGTAAAACCAACCCCTGTGGGTACTACCATGGGGATGGGGATGGGATGGGAGGAAAACGGTCCCAGCTGGCTCCTCCAAGGGCTGCCGTGACCCCGGGGCACCCGGCCGAGTTTAACGGCCTATTTTGGCTTGACGTTAGCGCAGGTAAATTCCCAGCCTGGCCTAAAAATGAGATTCTTGTTGGCTGCGGCCAAGCGCGAGCCCCAGGCAGCCCATGGCGGGCTGCAGCGAAGCATCTCCTCCGGCCCGGGAGGTCCTGCTCCTCCAGGCCGGGGAAGCAGCGTGTTCTTCATCTCGGAGAATTTCTTTTCCTTTTTTTTTTTTTTTTTTTTTTTTTTTTTTTTTCCTAAAGTGGGATTTGCTCCGGGCTCACACCATCACGCACCTGGAGCCGGTTTATTCATGGGAAACGCAGTTACACCGGGATAACCTAGACCCGAGCCCCGTCCCAGATGCTCTGGGAGCTTTCAGATACGGGCGCCAGACGAGCAAGCAATTAAGTAACTCAACGGAGCCTTGAAATAATTAGACCAAGGAACGCAGCTCCGGCAGATGAGTTTAGTGAAGAAATTGGGAGTGTTGGCGAGAGGGAGATGAGAAGGGTGATCAGGTCTCGGCACAATTATCTGGAGAAAGTCTGCTCCAGACTGATTAGAGGAAGGGAAAAGAGCTTTCCGGGCAATTAGGTGAGGGAAATCAACTCCGGGCAGGAAGAAAATAGTGTGTGGAAGAGATTGGGGTGGGAGATAGCGAGTTCTCCCTGCTCCCGAGTTAGACGCGGGAGCTCGATAAGGCTTTCCGCAGCGGAGGCAGGAATGAGGCTTAGGAGGGATTAGGGAGCGGAGGCGGGTGGGCAGCGGGCGCCCGCTTCGCAGGGAGAGACCGGGAACGAGGGAACGGGGAGGGAGGCGGGAGGTTGTCCCTGGGATGGAACGGGAGAACCGAGCCCTGCGCCCGGGGAACGGGGGGAATGAAACCCCGGGATTTGGGATAACGCAATAAAAGGGGGGGTCCCATCCCTGGTGAGGGAGCCGGGGAGGGGGGGGAGCTGGCCGTGGGTCGGAGCAGGACTCGGGCGCTATTTCCAACCCGTCACATGGCGAAAGTCTGCCTTAATCCGGAAAACGGGATTAGTCCCTGCTGCCCAGAGACATTAAGAGCCAGCGGGTGCTTTCTGTGCGACCAACCTGGGCGTTAGGGCAGGGAAGGGAGCGCGGCCCGGGGGGGAGCGTGGGGTGAGCACCCCCCTGGGACACCCCCCGTGGCACCCAGCGCCCCCCCGGCCGAGGGCGAGCACCGGGACGGCCGTGCAAAGCGGGGTGCCGGCAGCACCCAGCTCTCCCCCAGGTTTTGGGGTGCGGAGCCGCTGTGAGGGAGGCACCAAGAGCGGCGTCGCCACAACCCAAGGTGGCAGCGGGGGGGTCAACGGCCGCTGGGAAGTGCCGAGTCCTTTGGGAACGGATGCATTTGCCATTTAATTAGCCTCGGCTGCTGCTGGAGCAGATTTTGCTGGTCTTTTCCTCTCTGAAGCTGGCCCAGGCTTGAATTCGCAGGGCTCCGTGAGACCAGGCTCTTCATGCTTTTTTTTTTTTTTTTCCCCCCCTTCCTTGCCTTTTTTTTTTAAAAAAAAAAAAAAAGAAAAAAATTCTTGCACATAAAAAAGGAAAGCGGAGGGAGGGAGCAGAGCATCACCCCAGGCACATGATGCTGACTCGGGTGCTGCTGGAAGGGGAAGCTGTGGTTTGGCTGCCAGGTCGTGTTTTGGCCTCTGGAAATGACCCTCTTGGAAAGATAAGCCAAGCTCGGTTTGGGGGGGGGGGGGGACTCATGCACCCCCCCCGGGAGAGGTGTCAGCGTCGGTGCTGGGACACTGGAGTGGGAGTGAGGGACCTCACAAGCAGCCCCCCCAGGTGACGCTCAGTCCCCAGGTGACGCTCAGTCCCCGGGTGATGCTCGGCCCCTGGGTGATGCTCGGCCCCTGGGTGATGCTCAGTCCCCGGGTGATGCTCAGTCCCCAGGTGATGCTCAGTCCCCGGGTGATGCTCAGTCCCCGGGTGATGCTCGGCCCCCGGGTGATGCTCAGTCCCTGGGTGATGCTCAGTCCCCAGGTGATGCTCAGTCTCCGGGTGATGCTCGGCCCCCGGGTGATGCTCGGCCCCCGGGTGATGCTCAGTCCCCAGGTGATGCTCAGTCTCCGGGTGATGCTCGGCCCCCGGGTGATGCTCAGTCCCCAGGTGATGCTCAGTCTCCGGGTGATGCTCGGCCCCCGGGTGATGCTCAGTCCCCAGGTGATGCTCGGCCCCCAGGTGATGCTCAGTCCCCGGTTGATGCTCGGCCCCCGGGTGATGCTCAGTCCCCGGGTGATGCTCGGCCCCCGGGTGATGCTGCTCCACACCCTGGCAGCGATAGGGCTCAGCCCCAGCCGCTCACTTCACGCCGGGCTGCGGGGAAACCGATGTCCATGCCTTTCCCCACCGCAAACCACCCAGCCTTGAAGGCAACGTGCTGGAAAACAACCCCCAAGTTAACCCAAGCACACTTGCAGGCCATGGAGATGTACTCATTTTTATTTTTATTTTTTTTATTTTTTTAAAAATTTTTATTATTTTTTTATTTTTATTTTAAATTACTTTTATTATTTTATTTCTATTACTTTATTTTTAAATTATTTTATTTTTTATTACTTTTCCTTTCCTTTCCTTTCCTTTCCTTTCCTTTCCTTTCCTTTCCTTTCCTTTCCTTTCCTTTCCTTTCCTTTCCTTTCCTTTCCTTTCCTTTCCTTTCCTTTCCTTTCCTTTCCTTTCCTTTCCTTTCCTTTCCTTTCCTTTCCTTTCCTTTCCTTTCCTTTCCTTTCCTTTCCTTTCCTTTCCTTTCCTTTCCTTTCCTTTCCTTTCCTTTCCTTCCCTTCCCTTCCCTTCCCTTCCCTTCCCTTCCCTTCCCTTCCCTTCCCTTCCCTTCCCTTCCCTTCCCTTCCCTTCCCTTCCCTTCCCTTCCCTTCCTTTTTATTTCATTTTAATTTATTTTATTTTACTTACAACTTTTAATTTACTTCCCCCCCCGCCCCCGATTTGCCCCGCTGGGGTTTTGCGGCAGCCCCCGCGGCCGGTTGGGAGTGATGGAGAGCAGAGCCGGGGGCAGCGGGGGCAGGTCCCCGGACACTGGTCCCTCCTGGGCGTCCCAGTCCCACTTCGCACAGCGGGGGGGGAGGGTCTGACATTCCCCCCTCACCCTCTGGCCTTGCCGGGCCGAGTCTGGTTTGTGTGGGGGTGACAGCGTTATCTGGGACACCAGCAGAGCCAGGCTCCGCTCCGGCCCCTCTTCCACGGCTGGCGCTGGATTTCCATGGCAGACAGGGAGGGAAATCGCCCCCTGGGCCCCCGCCTGCATCACCCCCATCAGTAGGATGGGAAAAGGGCTTTATGGGATGCTGTGACTCCGCAGAGCCCCGAGAACAAGGTGCGGGTCCGTCCCTCGGATCATCAGACGCTGCTTTTGTTCAAACCCTAATGTGGATTTTAATGTTGTAGCGATTTATTTATTTATTTATTTTAATTCTTTTTTTTTTTCCCCTCCCCCTTTCCAATTCTGATGAAAAACGTATTGGGGGGAAACCAGAAATATTTAGACGTCTCCCTGACAGGCGGCAAGAGCTGGAAGGGCTCTGAAAGCTGCCCTGCGGTACGGCATGGCGCGCGCGCGCTTCCGAAACCGCAGCACCGAGCGCGGGGCTCGGGGACCCCCGCGTCCTCCACAGCCCCACGCCGGGCTGCAGCACGGGCCCCACAGCAGGGAACGGCGGTGCCGGTCCGTGATGGGTCGTTCCTCCTTCCAGCTGCCCGGCACGACGATGCCTTCAGGAGCTGGATGAGAAAATTAAGGTTTGAGCCGGTTTTGGGGAGGGTTTTGGAATATATGTATATATTTTTATATATACATATAAAAAAAACCCCCTACAATTCTCACAATATATATATAAAAATACATTTAAATACTTTTTTTTTTTTGTCTGAGAAACATATTTTACTTTACTTTGTGTATGTCTCAGGGCTGGAAGGGGAGCTGGTGTTTGTGGTTCGTACCAGCCCCCCCCGGGTTTCCCACCCGCGGGGCTCTCCGGGGTGTCTGGGTGCGAACAGATGTTGGGCCAGATGTGCCGGGGAAGAAGCCCACGCGCCGCCCTGTGATGCTGCAGGGACCTCAGGGGTGTCAGCGGGGGCCGCTGGGGACAGAGCTGCCCCCCCTCCGTGCCCATGGCCCCAGGACCAGCCCCGATGTCCCTTCCCAGGAGGCAGAGAAATCCCCAGCCCCGAAACTTGCCTTCCCCACCCCATTTTTCCCCCCCTCACACCCTGCGGGTCCGGTCGCGGGGAGATGGCAGCCACGGAGAAGGGCTGGTCGCTTTGCCCCGAGCGGAGGGCGGCCACCGCAGCCTGCGCTGGGAGGGGACGGTTCCCATCCTGCGCCCCGTCCCCTTGTCCCAGCTGCTTCACCCCCGTTGCTTTGCCCGGTTCCAGCCTCCCGCCGCATCCTGACCCACTGCTGTCCCTGCGGGCTCGGCACCCACGGGGTCCCCGGACATGGGTGCCACCTTCATGGTGGCACCTGTGCAGCACCGTGCCCAGGGGGCTGCCGCGCTGCAGCATGAGGAGCGAGAGGGGCTGGAGATCCCTTTGGACTTAGGAGGAGGAGTTCGAAGCCCACTTGCCTGGAGACCTTGCGAAGGCGTTTTCCTGCTCCAAATTTCATAGAACCATGGAATGGTTTGGGTGGGAAGGGACCTGGAAGATCATCCCGTGCCACCCCCTGCCCTGGGCAGGGACACCTCCCCCCAGCCCAGGCTGCTCCAAGCCCCGTCCAACCTGGCCTTGAACCCCTCCAGGGATGGGGCAGCCACAGCTTCTCTGGGCAACCTGGGCCAGGGGCTCACCGCCCTCGGAATGAGGAATTTCTTCCCAATATCTCATCTAAATCTCCCCTCTTTTGGTTAAAATCCTTCCCCCTCGTCCCATGGCTCCCCTCCCTGCTCCAGAGTCCCTCCCCAGCTTTCCCGGAGCCCCTTTAGGGACTGGAAGGGGCTCCAAGGTCTCCCCGGAGCCTTCTCTTCTCCAGGCTGACCCCCCCCAGCTCTCTCAGCCTGTCCCCACAGCAGAGGGGCTCCAGCCCTCCCAGCAGCTCCGGGGCCTCCTCCGGCCCCGCTCCAACAGCTCCGTGTCTCTCCTGTGCTGAGGCCCCAGCGCTGGAGGCAGCCCTGCAGGGGGGTCTCCCCCGAGCGGAGCAGAGGGGCAGAATCCCCCCCCTCGCCCCCTGCCCACGCTGCTGGGGATGCAGCCCGGGCTGCGGGGGGGTTCTGGGCTGCCAGCGCACGGTGCCGGCCCATGGCCAGCTTTCCCCCCCAGCACCCCCAAGCCCTTCTCCTTCAGCGAGATTTTCGCAGAGGTGTTCAGTTGCCCCCTCCCTCCCCGTCCTTTCCCAGCACGTTGCTGGGGTCAGGGGAGGTTGCGGATGGAAATGCATGTAAAGAGTTTCGTGGCTTCAAAAATCTCCGCTGCTGTGGGTCACACGCAGCCTCCGATCTGCCAGGGTGGGGAGATGCCAGGGCAGGGCTCGGTGGGACAAGGTGTCCCTGTCCCCAGCCCCTGCCTGGTGGGACGAGCGAGGCAGGGTGTCCTGTCCCCGCACCACCCTGTTGTCCTCGTGTCCCTTTGGGAGGGGACCCAGAGGTGCAGTTTTGCCCCGCGGCCGTGTCTCTTCCGCCTCGGCCACCCTTGGCGTGGGCGGGCACCTGCTGCGGGGTGGGGAGTGGAGACCTGGACAGCCCCCTGGGGAATGGGAAGGATGGGAAGAAGGATGGGAAGGATGGGAATGATGGGAAGGATGAGAATGATGGGAAGGGTGGGAAGGATGGGAAGAAGGATGGGAAGGGTGGGAAGGATGGGAAGGATGAGAATGATGGGAAGGGTGGGAAGGATGGGAAGAAAGATGGGAAGGATGGGAAGGATGGGAAGGGTGGGAAGGATGGGAAGGATGAGAATGATGGGAAGGGTGGGAAGGATGGGAAGAAAGATGGGAAGGATGGGAAGGATGGGAAGGATGAGAATGATGGGAAGGGTGGGAAGGATGGGAAGGATGGGAAGAAGGATGGGAAGGGTGGGAAGGATGGGAAGGATGAGAATGATGGGAAGGGTGGGAAGGATGGGAAGAAAGATGGGAAGGATGGGAAGGATGGGAAGGATGAGAATGATGGGAAGGGTGGGAAGGATGGGAAGGATGGGAAGAAGGATGGGAAGCATGGGAAGGATGGGAAGGATGAGAATGATGGGAAGGGTGGGAAGGATGGGAAGGATGGGAATAAGGATGGGAAGCATGGGAAGGATGAGAATGATGGGAAGGGTGGGAAGGATGGGAAGAAGGATGGGAAGGATGGGAAGGATGAGAATGATGGGAAGGGTGGGAAGGATGAGAATGATGGGAAGGGTGGGAAGGATGGGAAGAAGGATGGGAAGGATGGGAAGGATGAGAATGATGGGAAGGGTGGGAAGGACGGGAAGAAGGATGGGAAGGGTGGGAAGGATGGGAAGGATGAGAATGATGGGAAGGGTGGGCAGGATGGGAATGATGGGAAGGATGGGAAGGATGGGAAGGGTGGGAAGGATGGGAAGGATGGGAAGGGGAGGCGGTGTGACGGTGGGATGGGGCCTGTGAGTCCTCTGTCTGCCCCATTAGCGGGGTCAGGCTCGCTCGGAGCACGTGCATCCTCGGGCCGTGCGGAGGGGGAGGATGCCGAGGCAGTTTTCCGTGCCCGGGTTCAGGGCCGGGAAGGGCTGCGATGGCGGTTTTCCCACCCGTCGGCGCGGATTTTGGGGGGGTTGGGGAGCGGCGCGGGGGTGGTGGGAGCAGCGGGGCTCGCTGCCCTTTCCCGCAGCCCCCCCCATGCATCCCGGCTCCATCGTTAGCCTGACCCCTGATTACACTCCGCAGGCTCTGCATCGCTGCTGTTGCCCCGGCAACGTGTCGTCGCCACAGCAACCGTGACAACCTTATGTTCATTAATTTAAAAAGGTTCACAGTGTAACAAATGAAATAGTTATAAGCTTGTCAGGGTGTTAAGGAGCAGGGGCTGACAACTCGCCCCCCCCAGGCGGAGCAGCCCAGCCCGGCTCCAGCCCCCGGAGCAGCTCTGCCTCGGGATGCCCATCCCAGCCCCTCCATCACACCACGGTTAATCGCAGCGATTGGTTTGGGGCGCTTTTTTGGAGCATCCTGGCAGCGCGGCATCACTCGGGGACCCCCCTGGGGAGAGGCAGCCGCGGGGCACGGCCGGGGGCTGGATGCGGGTGTGGGGGGAGGTCGTGGGGTTCGGCCCAAAGATGCTCCGTTTGGGGCACCCACCTTGCGACGTGGCCGATGCCGAGGACAGAGTCGGGGCCACCCCGCCGTCCTTCCCCGGAGCACAGGGACTCTGGCGGCGGATAATTATTCCATACAACCTGTAGCACCTCCGTATCTGCGCTATTAAACTGATTATCTTTACCTTTGTACCCAATATGCTTGAGAGGGGGAGGACGAACAGACCAAATACATGATTTTATATATACATATATATATTTATATATAATCTTGTTTCCTTAGGAAACATGGGCAGCATCATGGATACCCTGAACAGCCCATATCCTCAGCCGGTGGGCGTTAATCCCGGCTGGCGGAGCCCAGCAGCTGGGGGAAATCAATGTTTTTCCTTGAAGTCCCCGGGGCAGGTAGGGAAAGGTGTTGCAAAACTGCAGCTAATAAAAATCACGGCAGTTGATGCTGGTTGAGTATCCGGCTCTTCCTTCATCAAGTATTATTTTGCTGAAATCTCAGCAGACTTCCAAGTTTGAACGTAACCCTTTAATCTCAAATAAAGACCCTCCTCTGTTTGGCTTTTTGTGAGTGGAAACATGAAAGGAACTGGTTTAAAAAAAAAAAATCAAAAAAAATCTCCTGCCATTGCCATTCCACTCGGCGAGCTGAGAATAAGGTCATTTTTCAGCAAGAAAAGTGGCCGTTTCAGTTAAAAATGGTGAATTGTGGGCCACATCTGCTCCTGGTGGAAGGGGTGCTGGGATTGCGCCGGTTTTTGCTAGCTGGGACCCAGCGTTTCCCAGCTCTAATGGTCCCTTGTGCTGGCAAAGTGTCATTCTGGGGGCTAGATTTTGTCCCTGTTTCAGCCCCTGAGCTGCTTTTCCTCCTGCCGCGGTGATGGCAGAGGGTTCCTCGCCCACCGGCTTCAAAGCCCACCCCCACGGCCATCCCCGCAGGAAAAGGAAGCCCAGGCCAGAGCTGGTGTCGGAGGATTCATGTGGCCAAGGGGGACGATGGTGGCTGCGGTGAAGGGGGACGTTGGTGGCTTCGTCCCCGCTCTCTGTCTGGCGCTTCGGGGCCGAGCAGCCTCCGCCGGCAGCAGCGGGATGAGAGATCTGGTGAGCACCCGCGGGTGCTCGTCTCCCCGCCTTCAAGAGATCCTTCAAATTCTTCCTCAATAATTAAACAAGCAAGGCCTAAAAATAGTGCCAAGATCTACTATATGTGGCAGGATAATTTAAGGGGAGAGCAGGGAACAGAATGTCCTCTGTGTCCCAACCGTCCCCCCGATGGCTCGGTGGGTGCCGGCCGGGCACGGGGACGGTGCCGGGTGTCGGGAGCAGGGGTCCGGTGACGGGTAGCCAGGATGCCCTCCAAAGCCGCCGGGCTTGGGGACGCTTTATTCCCTGGAAAATGGTCCTTGGCCACTTTTTACGTCACAGTGGCTTTTGGAAGGGCACGGCAGCCTCGGCTGGGGGGGTCCCAGGCTGCAGCGAGGAAGGGACCCATTTGGGCACCCGCTTGGAGGCTTGTCCTCCACTCCAGCACCCAAGATCTACCCCAAAATAAGCCGGTGGCACCGTCGACCACCCAGCCCGTGGTCCAGATGCTGCCGTGTGTGGCAGGCCAGGAATAGCATCCCCAGACGTGGCAGCCCGAGGCTTAAATCCCCGCTCGCCCGAACCCGTGCTTATCTTCAAAGCTCTCCCGCACGAGAGCAGGTCTGCGGTGGGGCAGATAAACCCAGCGCCTGGAAGGTGACGGCTCCGCTCCAGCCTCCGCTGGCGGGAGAGGCCTCCGAGGGGAGACTGGGCTGGGGAGGGTCCCTTGGGGTGCGGGGACGTGGGACGGTGCCGGTGCCATGCTCTCCCTTTGATGGGGGGGCTTGTGCTTCTTGTGTCCCGCGGGGAGAAGCAAAATGGGACCCGGAGTCAGCGGTCCCAGGGCACAGCGACGTGCAACGGGGCTGCAACCGCCACTCAGCGCGTAATTAATTATTCCGGCTGGGAGACGGCAGGGTTCGCCGGGATGCTGTGCCAGGCGCACCGCAAGCTTGCCGCAAGCTCTTCTTGCTCGCTGTAAGCTCACAGGGAAAGGGAGCAGGGCTGGACCCCGTGGGATGGCTGGGAAGAGGAGAAGGGTTGGGAATGGATGGCAGCCCCGGGGACAGGGGGAGGGAGGCAGCCAGCCTCGCCGCCTCTCCGTCCCCGTTTGGGGCACCCCAGGACCTGCCCCGCTCCCCAGATGGGGGGATCCTGGCTTGGCCTCCCCAAAAACTCCCTCGCAGCGCCAGGCAAACAGCTCGGCACACATTGCATAACCGGGGGGAAAAAAAAAAGGCGTCCTCCGGAGTCGAGTGGCCGCCAGCCAAGGTTTGGCATTAAAGTGGAGCAGAGGATACCGGGAGGGGAGCGGGGATTAGGCGGGGAGGAGACGGGATCAAGTGAGCAGCAGCCAGGGCAGCTCGGCCGCCGCCGTGCCGGGGGGTCCCAAACCCCAGTGCCAAGGCCGGGGGGGCTCCAGCCTTTTTTTTGGGTGGTGCAAAACCCTAAAACTGGCGGCTGAATCTACCATGCAGAGCCCTGGGCACCTCCCATCCGCGCTGGGGCCGAGATGGGTCAGACCCACGGTGCTGGGAGGCTGCTTTGACTCACGGGTGATAAGGACCTCACCCAGGAGAAGGGTTTGGGTTTTTTTTTTTGTGTGTGCGCTGGGCTCCGTTCGTGCAGGTTTAACTGGCTGGGCGATGGGGAAGGTGCCGGGCCCTTTCGTTAGGGCCAGGAGCGCGTGCAGGAATTGCAGGGAGGGCTGCGGGAGGGGGAACGGAGCTGGTCGCGGAGAGCAAAGAGCTTCCATCAGAAACCCAGCTCTTTGCTTTCTCCAGGCTGCAGGGCACGGAGCCACTCTGGATCTCGCCCTCAGATTCAGCAAGGCGTTAAGGCTTGGAACTTTTTGGGAGCTCCTTGAGATTGGGCTGCTCCCAAGCAGCAGCTCCTCCTACACGCGAAGGAGCTGCGCTCGCCTGGGGAGGCTGCCGGGACCCCGCCAGCTGCCCCCCCGGCAGAGGGGAAGCGTGGCTGCCCCTGGGTCTTCTGCTTTGGAACGAAAAATGAGAGATCTAGTTAATTTGAAATTGCAAGATGCTCTGCAGCGTTTTTCTTCCGAGGCAGACTTTCACAGCCTCGGTTGGCTGATAAGCCGCGTGCTGGGCTGAACCCTCGGGGGTGCTAAAAGACACCTCCCTTTGCTGATAAACCCCCCAGCAGCGGGAGATGGGGGAGCATAGAACCATGGAATGGTTTGGGTGGGAAGGGACCTTGAAGACCACCCCGTGCCACCCCCTGCCCTGGGCAGGGACACCTCCCACCACACCAGGTTGCCCCAAGCCCCGTCCAACCTGGCCTTGAACCCCTCCAGGGATGGGGCAGCCACAGCTTCTCTGGGCAACCTGGGCCGGGGGCTCACCACCCTCGGAATGAGGAATTTCTTCCTCACATCTCATCCAAATCTCCCCTCTCCCAGTTTAAAACCCTTCCCCCTCGTCCCATGGCTCCCCTCCCTGCTCCAGAGTCCCTCCCCAGCTTTCCTGGAGCCCCTTTAGGGACTGGAATGCCTTGAGAGCAGCCCCAAGGAGAAGGACTTGGGGGTGCTGGTAGACGAGAAGCTCAACAGGAGCAGGCAATGTGCACCTGCAGCCCTGAAAGCCACCCGCATCCTGGGCTGCATCAAAAGACGCGTGGGCAGCAGATCCAGAGAGGTGATTCTGCCCCTCTGCTCCGCTCGGGGGAGACCCCCCTGCAGGGCTGCCTCCAGCTCCGGAGCCCTCAGTACAGGAGAGACACGGAGCTGTTGGAGCGGGGCCGGAGGAGGCCCCGGAGCTGCTGGGAGGGCTGGAGCCCCTCTGCTGTGGGGACAGGCTGAGAGAGCTGGTGGGGGCAGCCTGGAGAAGAGAAGGCTCCGGGGAGACCTTGGAGCCCCTTCCAGTCCCTAAAGGGGCTCCAGGAAAGCTGGGGAGGGACTCTGGAGCAGGGAGTGTTATGATAGGACGAGGGGTAATGGCGTCAAACTGAAAGAGGGTAGATTTAGACTGGATATCGGGAAGAAATTCTTGGCTGTGAGGGTGGTGAGCCCCTGGCCCAGGTTGCCCAGAGAAGCTGTGGCTGCCCCATCCCTGGAGGGGTTCAAGGCCAGGTTGGACGGGGCTTGGAGCAACCTGGGCTGGGGGAGGTGTCCCTGCCCAGGGCAGGGGGGTTGGAACGAGATGATCTTTAAGGTCCCTTCCAACCCGAACCATTCTGTGATTCTGTGGAAGGGGCTCCAAGGTCTCCGCGGAGCCTTCTCTTCTCCAGGCTGACCCCCCCCCAGCTCTCTCAGCCTGTCCCCACAGCAGAGGGGCTCCAGCCCTCCCAGCAGCTCTGGGGCCTCCTCCGGCCCCGCTCCAACAGCTCCGTGTCTCTCCTGTGCTGAGGCCCCAGCGCTGGAGGCAGCCCTGCAGGGGGGTCTCCCCCGAGCGGAGCAGAGGGGCAGAATCCCCCCCCTCGCCCTTGGTGCTCTCGCTGTGCCCGCTCTGCCCCAGCTCCTGCTGTTGGGACCCCCCAGTGCAGACCAGCAAACTGCCACCGGTTTGTGCTGAGCCGAGCCCCGGCTGGGTTTGCTGCCTGCAGAAGAAACTTTTGGATGTTTCCCATCAGGGTTTGGCCCTGGCCGTTACCCCAAGGAGCGTAATTCCTGGTGTGCATCTCCCACACCGCGCCGTACTGCGCAGGGGCGAAGGCAGCAGCGTGCCGGGGGGGGCCGGCAAACGGTCCTGCTCAGTGGACTGATGCTTTGGGACAGCAGCGGGATCCTACCCCCCTTCCCATTCATCAAGGCTGGTGGCCCGGTGGTCTCCAAGCTGGTCCAAGCCCCCAGTCAGCCCCGGTAGCCCGGCTCAGGAGCAAGTCACCTTCCTCTGCCTCGGTGCCCCGAGCGCGGTGACGGAGAGGATCCGCGGCGGGTCTGGTGCTGGCCTTGGGGACACTCACGCAGGGCTGTCACCGCCCGGCCCTGGGTGGCCCTGACTCAGTTCCTCTCTTGGCCGCAGACGGTGTGTGGGACTTTGGGCAGGACGCTGAGGGTGGCCGAGGGTGGCCGCCTTCTGCAAATTCCTATTTATTTTTTTTTTTAATTTCTTTTTTTCCCCTTTCTCCTGGTGGCTCCCGTTTTGAGGGCTCGCCGCAAGGGTTCCCCCTCGCCCATCTGGCTGCCTCGGGAAAGCAGAGCATTTCCCAGGTCCAGCTGTGAGCGCGGCACCGAGCAGGGGCTGGGGATGCTCCAGGGGAGGATTTTCGGGACCGCAAGTCTGTGCCCCTGCAAAAGCACCCAGGGAGCTGAAGGGCAGCGCATTTGCGCTCAGCTTTGCATCAAAATCAGGGTCACAGCCAGGAATCTCTGTGTGTGTCCCCCCTCGCCACCCCGAGCCCTGCGGTGCCAGCGCCGGTGGCACCCTGCCCGGGCGTCCCGGCCTCGGGTCGAGGATCAGGGCGAATCCCGGTTTAAGGCGAAAGGTTATGGGTGGGAAGGAAGCAATCATAAAGCAAACACCACAGCCTTCTCCAACCGCACACGGCTTTGGCGCAATAAATAGAAGGGAAGGGATGAAAATAGCCCCCAGGGTTGCGGCGTGGACAGAGAGCGGGAGCGGGGCTGTTTTGGGGCTGGTGGGGGGGGGGGAGTTGCTCTCCCAACCCACCCCACAGCCCTGAGTCGGGGGGAAGTTGGTGTCCTGCGGTGGGAAAGCGATATCCAGGAGCAGAAATGATGAGCGGGGCTGCAGGGCAGGCACCTGAGCCCTCGCAAAACTCGCTGCACCCCATGCCCAGAGGTCTGGCGCTTTTCCTGCGCAAAAACCCCGTTCCCAGCCCTTAGGGCCCAGCTGAGCTGCTCCGTAATTTGGGCACAGTTGAAGCCCAGATGTCAAAGCCCAGGGACTGGCAGCCGGGATAAAACACCGGGAATCTGGCTCCGGCTTTCAGAGCTTCCGCGTCTAACGCGAGCTTGCTCCCGCTCCGTGTTGGGGGTGGGTTTGGAGGGCAGCGGGGAGGAAGGCGGGGGGGGGGAACGCAGGCAGGGCCCTGGAAGCGACGTGTTTTCAGGCTCACGGGGGGAGAAAAAGCTTCATCTCGCCCCAACCCGCGCTGCCCCCCCGCCCCCGGCCCCGCGTCACCCTGGGGTGGCAGCAGGAGACGCCGCCATGCTGCGGCGGGACCTCGGTGGGGTTTGGGTGTGGGGGGGTGCGGGGGTGGGGGGGGTCAGCACCCCGTGCCCCCCTCCCCATGCAGCTGGAGGCCTGGCAGGGCCCTGCCGCTTTAAACCTGCCTCTCCCACGTGCTGTCTGGTCGTGCTGGAGACGGTGACGCAGGCAGGACGTCAATGGACGCTGTGGGAGAATTTAGACTTGGAGAGGAAGAGGAGGAGGGGGGGTGGAGGGGGGGGGGGGCAGGGAGGAAGGGCCCGTTTGCAGGGAGCAGGGGGCCGAGGGGGTGCGTGGCCGGGGCAGGACCCAGCACCCAGCCTGGCGGCGTCCCCTGGGACAACACCGGTGGCTTCGCTCCACGCGGTGACCCCCCCCCCCCGCCCCCGCCACCCCCCCTCCAGCAAACACCGCGGCCTCCGCCAGCTGCCAGGGCAAATAATCCGCCTCCGGGGTGGGGTGGGGGGGCCGGGGTGGGCCACATGAAGGCGACGCTTCCTTCCCGCCCGCATGGTGTCGGGTCCCCCGCCACCCCCAGCTCGGCACCCCACGTGTGCCACCCGCGTCCTCCCCGCGGGCCGGGCGTGCAGGGTGCACCCCCCGGGGCAGGGGGGTGGCAGGGGTCACCCGGGGCTGTCCCTCGGCTCGGGGGATTGTCCCCATGAATCATAGAACCATGGAATGGTTTGGGTGGGAAGGGACCCTGAAGACCATCCCGTCCCACCCCTTGCCCCCGGCAGGGACACCTCCCACCAGCCCAGGTTGCTCCAAGCCCCGTCCAACCTGGCCTTGAACCCCTCCAGGGATGGGGCGGCCACAGCTTCTCTGGGCAACCTGGGCCAGGGGCTCACCCCCCTCGGAATGAGGAATTTCTTCCCCATATTGCACCTAAATCTCCCCTTTTTCAGTTGAAAACCGTCACCCCTCGTCCTGTCGCTCCACACCCTTGGGAGTGCATCTCCCCTGCCCAGTTGGTGTTTCCTCCCCCCTCCCCAAAAGCGGCCCCACCGATGGCATCGCCACCCACCCCCGGGGCCAGGGTCCGGCTGACGTGGGGTGGCAGGACCCCCGCGTCCCCCTCACTCTGCAGCATCCCGAGGGCGCTGGCGTTGCCGGGGACGAGCTGGCGGCGGCACTCCCACGCCAACGAGCCGTGAGATGAGCCGCCGACAATGATTCCTCCCCGCATCCCACTCCCGTCTTTGTTAGAGCCAAACTGGTCTCCCCAAAACCCGTGTGGGAGCTGCGCTCCCGCTGGGCTGGAGGGAGGAACGGCGGCGGAGAGAGACCGAAAATGGCGGCACGGAGGGTAGAGATGCTGCTCCGCGGCACGGGACGCTGCTCTTGGCTTTCAAACCAGCCCTCAACCGGCTCCTTTCCCGTCCTCCGGCTGCTCGGGGCAGGAAAGGAGCAAATATTTTTCCCACTTTAGGATTTTGGGTGTCTTGGGTGGGTTTTTGTTTGGTTTTTTTTTTAATTGCCTGAGGGTGTAGGTGGCTGCGTATCTTGGAAGACCCAGGAGTGCTGCCTCCTACCCGCTGGCACAGGGCAAGGGAAAGCAACTTCCACTGTCAAGAGGCACCAGTACGGAGCCATCAGCCCGGTGTGGGAAGGGAGTTACTCAGCATTCAGTTCCCAAGAGGAAAACAAAAAAAAAAAAAAAAAAAAAAAAAAATCCCGCTCAAACTGACTTTCCAAAATACTTTGAGGCCCATAGTAATGTTCTCGTCTTCGTCTCGTAAATATCCTGGGTTGGATCCTTCCTTCTTTTCCACCCCGTGGCTCGCGGAGAGGCACCGGAGCTCGGCTGCTGCACGTTATTACGACTATTTTTATTTTTTATTTCTTTGGATACATGATCTCAGTTGATTGGAAAACAAACCCCAGAGAATCCTTGAGGAGAGACTGCAAACAGCTCTCGGTGAGATGACTAATCCCATCTCTATCTAAACCAACAGGGTGCTAAAAATAGCCGCATTTCTAACAATAAATATAATAAAATAACTAACTGACAACAAACAGCCCCAAAAAGCCAAACACACGGAAAAGTCCACCAGAAATATGTATTGTGGAGGGGGAAGGAGCCAGCAGGGAACCGTGTCACCGAGTCAGAGGGGTGGCGACGGTGGAGGTGCCGGTGCCACCGGTGATGCTCGGGTCGGATCCGGCCTCTCCATTTGAGCACCTCAACGCAGATATTTGTGTCTTTGATTAGTTTGTCCCAAATTAATGCAGGGAAAGGTGCAGGGGGTCATGCTCTGGCTGCAAAAAAGCCCATCCCGGAGCAGCCGGCTGCGCCTGTGCCACCATCCCGGCCCCAAGCACCCGCTGTCCCCGCAGGGACCCCCACAGCCAGACCCCCCCTCCCCAGCTGGGGGCTGTGGGTCCGCTCGCCCCCCTGGCTTTCCCCCCCTGCCGCGCGCTCACCGCGCACCTCGGAGGATTCACCGCCTCCTTTCCACGCACCGGTTGAGTCACCGGCACTGGGGAACCCGTCACCGGCCCCGGGATGGGGCTCGAGGAAGAGCCGTCCGTGATGAAGAGCCCCAAGAGGGGCACAGCCCAGCCTCCCACATCACCCCAGGAATTTTTGGGGGGAGGTAATTGGGGTTTTTGGGGGTCCGTGCAGCACTTTGTGCCACGGGATGCCGGGACGCCGGCGCAGGGGGCCTGCGTTAATGGTTAAGGGTGAGGGTTAACGGCACGGTTTTGGTAAAAACGCGATGGCTGGCTCCGCTCCCCCACCCCCGGCAACTCCCCTGCGCCTGTTTTTGTGCTCAGGGCCCGATTCTCAGTGCTCCAGCGGGATGTGACCCATCGGGGCCGGGACATCCCCGTCACCGGTCCCCAGCCCCCTTGTGCCGGGACAGTGGCCTTGACAGAGTCACCGCTCACCATCCCCGTGACTCCCGCCGGGCTCGTGCCGGCTCCGTGCTGCCCACGTGGGGACCCAAGAAACACCCCCTGGGGGGGCTCCGACCCCTGGCACGGGCTCGGTTCCACCGGGCTCAGTCCCACGCCACCTTGATTTTCATTTTTACCGCTTTCTGTGGCACGCAGGAGCCCCCGCCGTGCCCTACGGCACATCTCCAGCTGGCGCTCAGCAGTGGGAAAACTCATCCATTGGGAGAACCAGAGCCAGGTTCTCCCATCCCCGAGGCCACCGGCACCCAGCCCTGCCCCGACGCTGCGGCCGTGCAGCACCCAGGTCCCTAAACCCCTAAAAACCCCTGTCCTGCCCCAATCCACGGCCCCAGTGCCCGGTGGGAGCCATCCTTCAACGGGTTGGATTTCTTGAGGGGAACCACAGAGCGGTTTATCCGGGTTGAAGGTACAGGAGGAGTGGGAAGGGAAGGGAATGCCCCGGCTTGGAAGCCCTTTGCCGCGGCCGGTGGGCGCCGGTGGCGTGTGGCCCCGAGGACTCGGCGCAGGGAAGGGCTGGGGCAGGGCCAGCTTCGCGCCCACGTCCTGGAGATGCCGGAGGTGACAGCAGCCCCGTGGCACATGTTGGGGCAATTCCGGCTGCGTCGTGCCCGGGAGGGGTCCCTGCTGGCACCAGACGTGGAAGCAGGACCACCTCCGAGCGCCACATCATGGAATCGTGGAATGGTTTGGGGTGGAAGGGACCATGAAGACCATATCGTTCCACCCCCCCCGCCACGGGCAGGGACGGCTCCCACCAGCCCAGGTTGCTCCAAGCCCCGTCCGAGGGATCCAGCACCCCCACTGCACCCCTCCACCGGGCGAGGGGGACACACGTGCCCCACGGTGGCTTTTAGGGACACGCACCAGGACCAACCCCAGGGTTCAGGGCCGGGATGGTGACACCCAAACCCCCCCGACCCCACTGCCCCACGCCTCGTCCCCCCCATGGGAACGCCAGGCAACCCACCCCCCTGCCCTCACCCCGGGGTGGATGTGGGGGGTGGGCTGCCCAGGGGGGCTGGGGGACACGGGATGGCACCTACATGAGTGGGGACGTGCTGGCGGGAGCCAGACCCTGGGGGCAGGGGTGGGGGGTCGCGGCTCTTCCCCCCCTCCCATAGCACCAGCTTTTCCCTGGGCTCCCTGCCCCCCCAGCTCTGCCCCCCCCAAACTCGGCTCTGCCCCCCTCCTTAGCCCCAGCCCTGCTGCCCCCCCCCCCCAAATCCCCATTTCCCTCCACCCCCCACCCCAGTCCCCCCCGTCCCAGCCCAGCTCTGCCCCCCCCACCCCAGCTCTCTCCCCCTGATTCCCCCCACCCCTATTCCCCCCCAGTCCCCGGCTCTGACCCTCCCCCCCCAGTTTCCCCCCCTCCCACCAGGCTCTCTGCCCCCCCAGCCCGGCTCTCCCACCCGGCCCCCCCAGCTCTGCCGCCCCCCGTCCCGGCTTTGCTCCCGCTCTTGGCTCCTTCCCTCCGAGCCCCCCCAGCGCTGGCCCCCCCGGCCCTGGCTTCCCCCCCCAGCCTGGCTATCTCCCTCCCAACCCCCAGCTTCCCCCCATCTCAGCTCTGCCCCAAGCCCCACAGCTCTGCGCTCCCCCACCGGCTCCTCCCCCGTCCCCCCCCCCCCGACCTCTCCCCCCCGGCTCTCTCCCCCCCACTCTGGCCCCCCGGCCCGGATCTGCCCTGGCCTGTCCCCCCCGGCCCGGCTCTCCCCCCGCGGCTTCTCCCCCCAGCTCTTCCGCCCTGCCCCCCCAGGTCTGCCCCTCCCGCCCAGGCTCTGACGCCCCCCGGCTCTCTCCCCCCATCCCCCCCAGCTTGCCCCCCCCGGCTCTCCTCAGCTCTGCCCCCCCCGGCTCTCCTCCAGCTCTCCCCCCCCCTCCCCCCCCCTCGCCCCGGCTCTGACGACCCCCGATCTCTCCCCCAGCTCTGTCCCCCCCCCCGCCCCCGGCTCTGGCGGCCCCGGCTCTGGCAGCCCCCGGCTCTCTCCCCCACGTCCCCCCCCCAGGTCTGCCCCCTCCCCCGGCTCTCCCCCCCCAGCTCTGGCCCCCTCCCGGTTCTCTTCCCCCCGTCCCCCAAAGCTCTGCCCCCCCCCCCTCCGGCTCTGCCCCCCCGGGCTCTCCTCTCCCCCACGTCCCCCCCCAGGTCTGCCCCCTCCCCCCAGGCTTCTCTCCCCCCAGCTCTGCCCCCTCCCCGGTTCTCTCCCCACCCCCCCCCGCTCTGTCCCGCCGCCCCCGGCTCTGGCGGCCACGGCTCTCTCCACCCCGTCCCCCCAGGTCTGCCCCCTCCCCCCGGCTCTCTCTCCCCCAGCTCTGCCGCACCCCTCGGGCTCTGGCGCCCCCCCCCCGGCTGTCTCCCCCCCGGCTCTGCCCCCTGCCCCCGCCTCTCTCCCCCCACTCCGGCTCTGCCCTCCCGGGCTCTCTCCCCCCCGTCCCCCAAAGCTCTGCCCCCCCTCCGGCCCTGCCATCCCCGGGCTCTCTCTCCCCCCGCGTCCCGGCTCTGCCCCGGCCCCGCTCCGCTTCCTCCCCGCCGCGGCGGCCATTGGCTGCCCGCGCCGCGCCCGCGCCCTGCGCCGCGCCGTCATGACGCTGGGCTGGGCCGGCCCCGGCCATGGTCGCTCCCGCGCCGCAAGCCCCCGGGAGGCGGCCGGGCTCCGCGCCCCGCTGAGGTGGGTGTCGGTCCCCCCCCCCGCGCTCGCGCCTCTTAGCGCTTTTTAACCGGTATTTTAATTTCTTTTAATTTTTTTTTTTTTTTTTTTCTTTCGCGATTCTGGGCGTTACTTCCGAGAACGGCGCCGCGGGAGGCCGCGAGGAGCTCGGTCTATGTGTGTTTTCGGGGTGGTGTGCGGGTCCCTGGTAGCCCGCCCCCCCCCCGCGCTTCGCCCCGCTGCGCGGTTTTGCCGCCCCGAGGCGGAGGGGATGGGCGGCGGAGCGCGGCCGGAGCGCGCAGCGGCGGGGGCGGGAGAGCGGCACATCCTCCCCCCGCCGCCCCCCCCCGCCGCCGCCGCCGCCGCCGCTGCTTCAAAACAAACCCGTCACCAAAATGGTTGCAGAGGTGAAGGAGGGAGAGGGGAAGGAAGGGGAAGAAGTGTCGCTTCGGCCTCGGGCGCTGCGGGGGGGACAGGTGAGAGGGGCGGGATGGGGGGGGGGACGGGACGGGACACGACACACACACGCGTGGGATGCGGGATGCGGGTGGGATGCGGGTGCGACGCAGGTCCCTCTGCCCGCCGGTGTGCTGCTGGTGGGGGGGTGGGATGGGGGCAGGCACCGGGGGTGCTCATCCCACCCTGGGGTGGGTCGCAGCCCGTGGGACCCCACGGGGACAGTCCCGAGCGCAGCCGCTGCCACATCGCGGCCACCCGCAGCGGCCAGGAGGGGAGCCGTGGTGGGGGGCAGCTTTGGGGGTGAGCGAAGGGTGCTGGGGGTGGGGGGGTTGAACCGTCGGTTCAACCATTGGGGGGGCCAACGGTGGTGCTGGGTGGGTGGGGTGTGGGGGGGGGGCTGTGGTTTGAGTGGCAAGAGCAGCTTTTGGGTGAGCCGGCGGTAAATCGAGTCTGGAGCTTCGATGCCTTGGCCGGGTGCCGGCTCCGGAGCTGACAGCTGTGATGTTTGTTCCTCCGGGCCGGTGGCAGCGGTGGGGACACGGACGCGGCACGGCGGCTTGCCATCTGACAGCGGCCGCAGCGAGCTGCCCTCATGGCGAGGGTGGGGTGTAAAGCCCCTGGTTCCGCCGCCGCGGCCTCCCGGGATGTTGAGCGTTCCTGGGCTCGGCGAGGGATGCGGGGCACGGGGCGTCCCGGCATGGAGCATCCCTAATGCCCGTTTGCCGGTGCTTATCTCCTTCCCTTGGCTTTGTTATAGGGGATTCTCATTTTTTTATTCCCCCCCCCCCCCACTACTTGTGAGACACATGTGTGGTGTACCCCCCCTCCCCCCACTCCCCATGGCTGTTCACCCCCGTGGCCACACCATGGCGTGTCCCCCCTTGTCATCCTCCCCGGCCTGTCGGGAGCTGCCATGCGTTTTTGGCTGGTGACTCGCCCCCCCCCCCAGCCTTGCAGGCAGGGCTCTGGCAAGGGGGACGACACTGGTAAGTGGAGCACAGCTGGTGCTCAGCGCTTTCAGCTGCCCCCCCACCTCGCCGGGGGAGGCCCGATCCTGCCCCTCCGAAGCCCTTCCCCTGCGGTGGCTGGCCCCCAGTGGGGATTTTTCGGGCTCTGCCGAGGTGGGTGTCCCAGGACAGAAACCCCGAAACCTCGCTGGTGACGGGGCTGTCCCGGATGGTGCAGCTGTCGCGTCCCATCATCCAGGCGACGGGGCTGTGGATTTGGGTGTAGGTAAGGTTTATTCTCAGTTTCTCTTTCCTTCCCCGGGAGAATTCGGTGCCGGTGGCCCCGGACACGGGGAGCGACCGGTGCTGCTCGTTGTCCCAAGGGGAGCTCCAAGTGCCTGCCCTGCCCTCGGGATTGTTGCCCGGGGCTCCTGAAGGTCATGGACCTCTGGAAGGGCCTCATGGCTTCTTCTTTCCTCCCCCCCCTGCCTTGCCCTTCAGCCCCTGCAGTTGTCGCGGCTCTGCCAGGCCGAGGCATCCGCACTTGCGCCGGGCCGGGAGCAGGTGGCCGATGTCCCCCCGCCGCTCGGGTTTTGCTGGTGCTGCCAGCGCGGTGGGAGAGCGCCGGCGCCCGCGCCGCGGCAGGGATTTAACGTGCCGGTGGCTGAAGGGACAGTAGCTCCGGCGGCCGGTGGCTCGGCGCTGCCGCTCCTGCCCCGGCACAAACCATCTCGGGGGCTTCCTCGTGCCAGGAGCGGTCGCGTCGCCGCGTGCGCTCGTGTGCTGGAGGGCTCCGGGGACCTTGGGAAGTGCCGGCTCCATTAAGCGGGTGACCTGGGGCAAGTCCCTTTGCTTCCCCATACGTCGGTGTTGCTCTCGGAAAGCGAGAGGGGGGTGTTTAATGTATTTAATTCTCCCCCTCCTCACTCAGCTCTGCTTGGGAAGTGCCGCCGTGGAGCTGGAAAGGCTGTTGCTATTTTATCCCGACCCCGCGCGGGCAGGGCGGAGGCATGGATAGTGCCGGAGTCGCCCGGGGTGGATTTTTCCCAGGCTGCAAGTGAAACAAGTGGGGTCTGATTCCATTAACGCCGCAGCCCTTTAACTGCGGACTCTGGCAACGTAAAGGAGCCTAAATATGGTCATGAACCACATCCACTCCCAGGGCCGCCCCGTGCTGCCAGGGCAGCCCTGACGGCGGCTTCGCGCGAGGAGGACAAAGCCCAAAGTGTCGCGGCCAACAAGTCCAGGAGTGGGACCCGGCTTGCTGCCTGGTGACTGGCACGTGCCGGGAGTTGCCGGCGGGCAGGGAGGTGCTGGTGATGGTGCAGGCCCCCAAGGAAGGATGAAGTGGGGGGTGATGCCACCTGCTCATCCGATGGTCCAGGAGGGCTTGGAGCAGAAGGAGGGGGCTCAGTTACGGGCTCTGCCGCTGTCACCCTGGGCGAGGTCATTTAAACCTAAAAAACCCATTGATGGTGAGGGTTAGAAATGGCTTTTCGCTCTTTTTGTGCCAAGCCAGAGCGCTTCCCGGGTCAGGCCGGCATTGCTCGGAGCGTGCCGGGAGGGACCCGCCATGGGATGCTGCGTGGCGTCCCCACGCTGTGGGCTGGTTTGCGAACGGAGGGAAGGGGACAGAGGGACGTGTGCCGCTGGCACCGGGGTGATGCCCAGCGCCGGCGGAGACGCCGTGCAGAGCCCTGGCGGTGCGAGTCCTGGCCAGGCCGTGCCCGAGGCTCGGGAAGGGCGGGGAGCATCCCGTTAAATCCTGTTAATACCCAGGGAGGTGGCCCGAGCGGGGCCGTGGTGAGCTGTGTAGATGCCGTGCCGGACTTCCCCATCTGCAACCAGAACTAAAAATACCCCCCCCCGTGCCTCGCCCCGTAGCCATCCCGTCCCGTCCCGTCTGTCGGGAGGGCGAACCTCGGGCCAGGGACTTTTTTTTTTTTTTTTTATTTTTTTTTTTTTTTATAGCTCTTTTGGCAGTTCCTAGAGGCTGAGCCGTCCGGAGTTCAGAGGTGACTCGATTGCAAGTGACAGTCCTGCCCGGGAAGGTACGGCTCTGCCGCCCAGCCTGGCGCGGGGAGCAAGAAGCGAGTGAGTCAGAGCAGGAGGAGGAGGAGGAGGAAGGCTGGGGAGGGCGGAAACCCGCGGCCGTGCCGGGTGCCGGCTGCCTCCGGCCACGCTCGCCTCCCTGTGCCGGCAGGACCCGGGATGGTGAACCCCTCGCCGCCCGGAGACGGTATTTACATTACCATCTGATGTGCCTCAGTTCATGTTTTAAAGATTTTTTTCTTTCCTTTTTTTTTTTCTTTCCCCCTCTTCCCTCTAATAGCGAAGCTTTCGATAAAAAGCCGAAATTTGGTTCATCCTTTTTTGTTTGAGCGGAGAGGCTCGGCAGCGCCAGCAGAGCCGGAGGTTTCTCCCTCCGCCGCATTGAGCAGCAGTTTGCTTTTGCTTTCAAGATGGATCGAGCCGTCTGCCTGCCAGCAGCTCCGCCGCCCACGTCCCCCGCGTTTCATCCCGCACACTCCACTCCGCTTTGCTGGTGGTTTGTTTGATTTTATATTTATTTATTTTATTTATTTTATTTTATTTTATTTATTTTATTTTACTTTATTTATTATTTTTTTTATTTATTTTATTTTATTATTTTATTTATTTTTTAATTTAATTATTTTATTTATTTTTTCCTGGCCTTTTCCCTCGCTCCCGGTGCCCCGCTGCCAGCTTCCCACTGCTTGAAAAAACGGACAAGGCAGCCTTTAAAAAAAATAAATAATAATAATAATATAATAAAAAAGCGCCCACGTGGAGAGGGCTTGTTAAATATGCAGGAAATCAATTCGGAGCCGTTTCGGGAGGGGTGGGCTGTACGTTTGGTTTCTCTCGACTGGTGGGAGTTTATGGGGGCCGTGGGCTGCGGGGGGGGGGATTTTTTTGGGGGGGAGGGAGGGGGGAAGCTCAGCCCGTTTTCGCGTGGTTTGCGCCGAGGCCGGGAGGATGTGGCAGCCGCCCCCCAGTTTTCGCGAGCTATGGAAAAGCGGAGCGGGAGGGATGGATGAGCCGAGGTGATGGTGTCCGGTCGCGGTGAGATGTCCCGGCTGCGGTTGAGTGCTGGGATGCCGAAACAGCCGCCGGGGCCCGTTCCGATGCCGGGTGCTGCCACGGCACCAAAGGGCTTTTAACAGCCCCAATCCCCGGCGGGAACAGGCAACCGGTGCCGAAAGCGAAGCCCAAACCGGCGGAGCGGTGCCGGGGCGGGCGCTTTGGTGAGGACGAGCTGGTAGAGCAGGATGATGCCCGCGCCGGGATGTGTCAGGCTCCGGCCACCACCCAGGAGCCACCGCAGTGTCCCCTCCCGGACCGCGCCGGAGCCGCGCGTTTCACCCCGTGCCGAGCAGGGCACCTATTATTTCACACCGTGCAATTAGCCGTCGGTTTTCCCGGAGCCGGCAGACGGCCACCCTGCGGTGGAGGGGCTCAGCACCACCCGCCTCCCCGACCCTCCTTGCTTTAATTAACCGGCGCTAATTGAAATCCAGAAGTTGGGGAGCTGAGTCTTTGCCATCCGCCCTGACGTTGCCCCGACGTCGGGGTCCTGCCGGTGTGGACGTCTCAAGGTCAAAGCCATCCCCTGGTGGCTTCGGGCCGCTGCGGGCCACGAGCCACGTGGGGTGAAGCTCTCCCACCTCCTGCCCTGAGTCAGTGTTGTTTGGGGTGGAAAGGTGGTAATTAAATGACCTATTTGTGAGGAGAGGGAGGACAAAATTAAGAAGAGGAGGAAGTATTCTCTTCCAGAACTTCAAACAGCTTCCAGCAAAACCTCGCGGGAAAAAAACCCAAAATCGCTTCTGGGAGGAGGCGCCCCCCGTCTCCCCCGACCGGGATGCTCCGGGTGCGGGTGGGGGGTCCGGGTGCTGCGGGGAGGGCGACCTCCCGCTGCTGCACCGGCCTTTTTTTGGAAGGAAAACCACAGCTCCTGATTTTTTTTTTTTTTTTTTTTTAAAATTTTAAAATTTAAAAAAAAAAAATAAAATAATTTTTAAAATCCCCCCCCCCCCCACACACACACCCGCCACCCCAGCCCCAGAAAAATTAGGAAAGAGATTTTGGGATTCCCTGACCCGAGCCCGCCTGCAAAGGTGTCACCTCTCATAGGCTCATCTGGGGAAGGCAGCAAAGGGATTCCTCCTCCTCCTCCTCCTCCTCTTCCTCCTCCCTCCTCCTCCCTCGAACAGGGGGTCGTTTGCGGGGTCCTGCACCCCGCGGTGCCGGGGGGGGGCCGTGGCAGGGTGTTCCCTGCCCGGGAGGACGCAGCGGAGCTTGCGGGGTGGAAGGTGTTATTGAAGGTTATAAATAGCCCTGGTTGAAAGTTTTCATCTTCCTTTTTAAACGAAAAGTGCCTTTTGGAACAGCATGACTTCGCTCCATCCCTTTTGGAAAGCATCTTTTTTTTTTTTTTTTCTTCTTATTTTTTAAGATGAGACCTTTTTGGTGTTTTTTTTTTTATTTTCTTTTTCTTTTAAAGGAGATTTTTTTCCTTTCTGATTATTGGAAGGCTTCAGGGAAAAATTGCTAGGGGGCCGCAGAAACAAATCCCCAGGAACGCATCCCGTGTCGTGCAGGTGGGGGAAATACGTGGGGTGGGATTTGTTTTGTTCGGTTCGCCTCAAAAAAGAAAAAGGCGACGGAAAACATTCGCGGCGACGGCGAGAGTTTTCTGTCGAAGCGGTCGAAATTTTGGGGGCTGAAAAAAACAGGGTTTGGGGGAAAAAAAAAAAAGTGAAATAAATTTAATAAATTGGACGAAGGGCTTCTGTTCAGTGAAAAACTGGCAGCATTTCTGGGTTTCTTTCTGGAATTTTTTGGTTGTAAAACCTGAAATCCTCCCCCACCCCGAGCAGTAACCTTGAGACGCGGTGCCGTAGCAGGAGTTTCCACTGACAGGGAAGAAAAAAATGTATAAAAAAACCAAAACCAACACGGATGAGTTATTTTGACCATCCAGATTCCTTTTTTTTTCACCAGTTCGGTCCCCTCCTGTCCCGGGCCGCGGTGTCTGCGCCGAGGGCATCTCCTGGGGGCGACGTGGGTGCTCCTGCTCCGTGGTGGCACCCATGGGAGAGGACCTTCTGCAAACCTCCGGGCTGCAGAGAAATAAGTGGGTTTTTTCCCTCTTTTGAGACGATCCGGCGGCGGAGAGGGGCTGCGTAACCGTAGGTGGGGTCTGACTATTGGCTAAATATCTGCTATATTGTCTAAACGTCGTGATTTATGTCTCCGCGGAGCTGGTCCCTGTGGGCTCCCCGCCGGCTTCCAGCCTTGGGGGGCACAACATGTCTCGTGGAGCGCAAGCGGTCGGGGACTGTCCCCTGTGTCCGGGGGGGGGACGGGACACTCTGATGCCTCTCGGCTGGGGCGGAGTGGCTGAAAAACCCGGCGTTGCCGGAGCTCTGGAATTTTGCCCTTTAAAGCTTTGACGTCGGGTGCGGAGCCTGGCGCGTGGCGCTCGCACCGCTTGAGAAATTGTCTTTTTTTTTTTTTATTTTTTTATTTTATTCTTTCTTTTCTTTCCAGCCCCCCCCAAAAAATAGTAAAGAAATTGGGGTCCATGAGTTTTGCGTGCGGGCACCCGCGCAGCGTCCCCTCTCGCCACGGGGAGGTGACGGTGGAGGCGAGGAGGTGCCTCCGGGCACGGTATCCCTGGGGATAAACCACGTTGCCCTTACGAAAACCTGCCGTGGCGGCGAATTTATTTTGATAACTGGAAGTGCGGTGGAAGAGTTGGGTGCTCGACCCGGGGAGGGCTCGGTTTTCAGGCTGGTATTCCTGTGTGCGTATTCCGGGCTCTCCTTGGAGCGCATGGACTGGTGTGGGAAGGGGTTGGGCTGCAGCCAGGCTGCTCTCCATCCTCTTCCCTTTCCCAGCGACGGACATCTCGCTCCGCACAGCTTATAAAGGACTCCGTATACCCCCGTCTCCCGCTTTTCAGGCACGGGGATCAATCCCGGATCCATCCCCAACCTTCCCTGACTCGGCACAGCCGCCCTTCCCACGCGCCGGCACCGAGCCGCCAGGAAAAAACTCGCACCTCTCGACTCGCTGGTGTCAAAAATATCCCCGGCCCCGCGCGGATGGCGGCTGCCAAGGTGGGGAGCGGAGCCGGCGCTCCCCGCTCCGCGGAAAGCTGTCGCCTCGCCGGGCGGTGGGGAGGTTGGGAGCCGGGGAGCGCCGAGCCCCGGCGCTTTCGAAAATAGAAGCAAGAACAAATGGTTGGAGCGGGACGGCGGTGGCGAAGGCGGCCAAGCCTCTTCCCGCGGCAGCTGGTGGCTGCTCGGCTGCTTCTTGCTCCCTCCATCGATCCTCTCCCTGGCTCAGTGCGGGGGGGTGGGGGTGGGGGGGGAAGCGAGGTTTTTGGGGCGGCGTCGGGGCTTTTTGGGGTGCCCCTTTGGGTTTTCGGTAGGGGTGGGGGCGGCGGGGCAAAGGGGGTTTCGGCGCAGTGCCAAGACAAGGAGGAGGCGGGGAGTTGGGCGGCACCGAGGGACTTTGCCCCAAAACAAGGAGGTCGGTGGCGGGTTGGGGCTCGGGCCCGGCGCGGCGGCGGGTGCGGGATGGGGGGAGCACGGGGCTGCCGAGCCTCCCACCTGCGGGAGGGTGGGGGTCGCGGCGGGGTGAGGGTCCAGGGTCCCCAAGGGTCACAGGAGCCACCTTGGGACCCGCCTCTCCCTCCTCTGAGGGAGCGGGGCACCTCGCTGCACCCTGCCAAGGGTCAGGTTCATCCCCACGGGGGACATCGCCGTGCTCCGGAGCTGGGAGAGGAATGGCTGAGACGGGCTTTGGTTGAAAATCAAGAGAGTTTGGGGGGAAAAAAACCCCTGTTAATTGTTTGGGCTGGAAGGGACCTTCCAGATCATCAAGTCCAACCATCAAACCATCACCTTTGAGGCTTGAGGCCGGACGCCGGCTTTGGGAAGCGGAATTTCACGCCTGCCTTTGCTCCGGCTGGAGGAGCTGGAAGTGGGGAGGTCGGGTTTTTCCGTAAGGGAAAGGTGTTCTTGCCTCGTCCTTTCCCGCCGAGAGGACCGGCCACCGCGAGCTCGGCATCCGCTCGGGTGACCTTCAGCTTGGCGCGGGAGGAAGGCTGCTTTGCATGCCTTCTCCCCGCGATGCCGCACGTGGACCGCCGCCGTGCCGCGCATGCACCGAGAAAAACGGGGTCTTTTTTATTATGCAAATGCAGCTTTGTTTTTAGCTTCTCGAAGATAAATACCTCCGAGGCTAAATACGGAGCACCGCCGGGGCACTGCGAAAAGCAACCTTGAGGGCTCAAGGGCTGCCGGGTCAGGCGCTGGCGTTTGGGGGGGTTGGCTCCCCTTTGGGGACTGAAAAACGATGTTCCGAATTTTTTATTATTTTTCTCCCCCCCCCCCCCCCCCCCCCGAGGTTATACAAGCTTTTCTGAATGTCTGGTCCCAGCCTGGGAGTGGTGGGATGTTGCGCCGAGGAGGGTGGCATGGCTGGGACCACCCAGCGCAGCACCCAGTGTGAATTTCCCTTTTTTGCAAGGAGTTTTCTTCTTTTTCCAAGCATTTAGGGGCTCGGGAGACCCTTTTGTCCCAACATCACGCCTCCTTCCAAGGATCCCCACTTTAAGCCGCCTTTCCCAGCTGTGTCCAGGCACCGTGGCTCCATCCGTGGTGATTCCTGTGTGCCCCCCCCCACCCCCGACACCAGCCACCCAGATTTTGCCGTCGGGGAGAGGAGAGAAGCCGAAGGGCGCAGGATGCTGTGCCAGGTGCCGTGCACCGGACCGGAGCTGGAAGGCTGCGTGGGCGAGCGTGGCGTGGGGGCGAGATGTCCCCCGGGGTTTTCTGGCTTCCTTTGGGACCCCGGGAGCCCGTCTCCCACGTGGCGGGGGGGGGGGGGTGTCATGGGCCGTTGGGTTGGGTTTGAGCAGAGGTGTTTGTCTACGAACTGGTTTGTATTTGGGCGGCTTTTGGAAATTTTTCGGTGCGACGGGTGCTGGGTCGGTGCTGGGCGATGAGGAGGGAGATGGAAAGGGGGTTAAAACTGGTTTAGCTTCTGCTGGTGGAATTTTCCTGTTCCTGCGGTGCAGGAGAGCTGGAGGCTCCTGGGATTTGGTGGGGGGATGAAGCTCTTTTGGGGTCCAGCACCGGTCCTGATTCATCCCTCCTGTGGGGTCACCAGTTGCCTTCCAGTCTAAAAACTCGCTGATGGGGCCAAATCGTGACAGTGTGACGCTAAGAGCGCCCAGAGGTATCTCATGGGCTTGCAAAAACATGATATTTTCTCCCATCGAGAGCCAGATGGGAGCCCTGGGGACTCCCGCATCCCGCTGGGATGCCACCAGGACCTGACCTGGGCAGAGCCGGGCAGAAAGGAAAGGGGGTGGAAAATAATGGTAAAAAAAGGGCTGGGTGGCTCTGTTGGACATGGGATGTGTTCCCGGGTATTTGTTTCTGCAGCTCCAAGCAATTTTCCATTGCCAAGTTGATTGGTTTTGCCGCCTGCTGGGCGGGTGCTGAGCCGTGGTGGGCACCGAAACAGGGTGATCCTGCTCGGGGCTGCGTGGGGTGCTGCAAGGGCCACCTGGGGGTTTGGGAGAGGAAAATGGAGAGGGACTTTTCACACGGGCATGGAGTGATAGGACAAGGGGGAATGGCTTCAAACTGGAAGAGGGGAGATTTGGATGAGATGTGAGGAAGAGATTGTTTGCTGTGAGGGCGGTGAGCCCCTGGCCCAGGTTGCCCAGAGGAGCTGTGGCTGCCCCATCCCTGGAGGGGTTCAAGGCCAGGTTGGACGGGGCTTGGAGCAACCTGGGCTGGGGGGAGGTGTCCCTGCCCAGGGCAGGGGGTGGGACGGGATGGTCGTCAAGGTCCCTTCCCACCCAAACCGTTCTGTGACTTGTCACTTTGTCCTGGCAGGGTGACAGTCTCCATCCTCCAAATCCCTGCGGGGTCTGGAGCGTCTGTGCCCAGGGAAGCTGCTGCCCAAACGATGCCCAAACCCTGGCGCGGGGCAGGAGCTGACCCCCGGCCCTCAGCCTCTGCCGAGGAAGCCGAGGTGCCGCCTTGATTAGTTCTTTTTTTTTTTTTTCTTTTTATAATTCTTTTTCCCTAAATCCGTTACCAGTGCGGCTCGTCCGTATTTCAGCCTTCTTCTCCCTCCTGTTCTTGCGCTGAAGTCTATAATGCTGAAATTATAGCATCACCCTTGTCGCCATGGCAACGTGCAGGGATGTATTTAAAAAAAAAAAAAAAGGACCAGAAGCCCTCCAAGGATTATGACTTCAGTGAGGGATCAGGCTGGAGGGGAATCTGGGTCACGGCTGGAGCGGGCTTTTCTTCCAGCCTGTCTTCGGTAATTCCCTTTACCGTGAGCGCGCGGACGCGGCAGAGCCCCCGTTAGCACCCATGGGTGCTCCCCGGGGTGCCTCGACCCCCCTGTGCAAGGGGTCGCTCATTGCCTTGTGTGCCCCCCAGGAAAGAGCATCCCCTGCGAGCTCCAAAATCCAGGCTTTTGAACCCAAACTCATCTCTATGACAAAACGCGCGGTGCTTGGCAGGAACGCCAGAGCCGCGCTCCCCACCTCCCCCCCCCATCTTTGTGCATTGCAAGTTTTCTCTCTCATCCCCCAAAATAAACAGGACTTTTTTTTTTTTTTGCTAATTTTTTTTTTTTCTCCTCTCCTTTTTTTTTCTTTTTTTTTTTTTCCTCCCTTTTTCCACACCCCCAGAGCCGCTGTTGCTGGTGGCAGGGAGCCCAGACTCCGTAGGAACTCAGAAATGCTGCAGATCCAAGCCCCGGCTGCCCTCTCGGTTTCGCAATCCTTTGGTTGGGGGGGGGGGGGGGTGGAGGGGGGAGAAAGAGAAGGAATAAAATGGGAGGGGATTTTTTTTTTTTTTTTTCTTTATTAGAGATTTATAGACTTTCCCACCAGTAGGGACAAGGAGCCGGAGCCGAGCGGCCAATTTTTCTGCAGTAAGTTTCCAACACGGCTCGTCTCCGGCCTCTGCGAAACCCTCGGCGGCTTCGCCTACGGTGGGTCGGGTTGGTTTAATTTTTGGAAAACCATCGGCGCTGCCGGCGGAGGGGGGGGCGCGGCGGAGCTGCTCGGTGCCGGCACCCGCGGCGCTGGGTTAGGTGTGATGCTAATGGCTGGGAAAACAGCTCAGGTGGGCTCTTTTTTCTTTTTTTGGAGCCATTAAAGCCTTTTTTCTACCTGTTTTTACCATCGCACGTGAACTCGAGCTTCCCGGTGGTGCTGCCACTGGCGCCGGTGGCTGCGGTCCCTCTGCTTTGCCGGGCTGGGCACTGCCACCTTCGTCCCCCTCTGTCCTTCGGCGTCTCGGGGTTTGTGGTCCATTTATTTTTAGGTAATTGCAGTGTCCGGGCTCTGAAGCCGCCGGTGGGTGACGCGCAGCCGGACAAGGGAGGTGTTTTATTCGCGGGGGGTATTTGAAGCAGATGTCCCCGCAGATGCCACCACGCTCGGGGCAGGGTGCGAGGGTCCTGCTCCGCACCCACCCCCAGGAAAAATCCCCCCTCCTAGAGCCGTGCGTGGGTGAGGGCTGAGTCCTGGCAGCCCTGGGCCCCATGTCCAGTGATTAGTGGGATTAAATTGGTGCTCCTAGCGAGGTTTTTTTGGTTTTGTTTTTGTTTTTGCATCTGGTTTTCTCAAGACTTTTTAAGCAGAGGTGGGGGTGGGAGGCCGGGACCATGTCGCGCGGAGATCTGATTAGATAAGGGAGAGCTGCCTGTGAACAAAATTCCTACCGGATAATTATTTATACCTCCATCTGCGTCACCAGTAAACATCTGGGTCCGCTCCAAACATCTTCATTTGATTTGTTTTGGAGTCTCTCGACAGGGATGTTTCTCAGATCCCCTCCCCACCTCCCTTTCGTCGCCTGTTTTTGGCCGGTTTGGCTGAAATTAGGGATGGCCGAGCCCATCCCTGCCCGCTCAGCGCCAGCCCCTCTTGCCCCATCGCCCCCGGGGCGTTCCCCGCTCTTGGCGCTGCTTTAGCGAATCCCCAGCTCCCGGAGTCCCGTGATGGGATGAGACGCGCCGTTGCCCTTTCTGGGAAGGAAAAAGTTTCTGGTGTTGGTGGTTGCGGGAAAAAATCCGGGTGACCAAAAAAAAAAGCCCCCCAAAAAGCAACCCCAGATGTGCTGCTTTCTATTTTAAACCATCGGCGTTTGATTTTGGGGGAGCGGGGCGGGGGGAACCAGACTCCTGACCTTTTGGAGCGCGTGGGCCTGGCAGTCGCACCGAGCTCTCCGAGGCCGGGGCTGACTTCTCGCTCTGTTTGTGTAGAGCCAAGAAATTAATATTAATAACTTTCCCTGAATGAGAGTTGAGTACCTGCTTCCCTGGGGCTCCTTGGAAAGCTCCGGCTCGGCCGGATAACATCAACAGTCATTATGAACGGGACCGAGAGCATCGCTCGGGCGCAGCTGGGATGCAGATGGGAAGGGACTGGTGTGGGAGGGGAGAGATGAAGGAAGCCTCTGGCTCGCTTTTAAAGCGCCTGGGGCAGGGCTTTCAGGCGCCACGAGCAATTTTATTTTAATTTTTCTTTTTTTTTTGTTCCTGGTGTTCCTCCATCCTTTTTTTTTTTTGCAGCCCCGGCCCCTCTTTGCACGGCTGCCTCGGAAAAACCATCCCGAATCGCCCGAGCCGGCGGCGAATGTTGAAATCCAGGGTCTCGCCTCTGCCGGGCTCTCGGGGGGGGGAAAAATAAAAAAATTAAATAAATAAAAAAGTTTCAGCGCTGCACCCAGCCTTAATCTCTTTAAACTGTATTTCGCTAATCCTTCATTAGGATCTCATTGTGAGCTTGTTATCCCGTTAGGGCTTAGAGCCGCGCGTGGCGGCGTCGCCCGCAGAGCCGGGGCTGCGGCGTCCCCACCAGCGCCACGTGCTGCGCCGGGACGTGCCGGGTGCCCGGCTGGGGTGGGATGGGTGCCCGGCTGGGGTGGGATGGGTGCCCGCGGCTCCCTCCCGCTCCCACCGCCTCCTGCAGCTTCAGCGCCATCTCCGCTTGCCCGTTCATCCCTCCCGGGACATTCCCGCTTTTGGGGCTGGTTTAGTAAATCCCCAGCTCCCGGAGTGCCGTGATGGGGTGAGAGCAGCGTTGCCCTTTCTCCGAGGGAGAAAGTTTCTGGTGTTGGTGGTTGCGGGAAAAATAATGAGTGAGCGCAAAAAAAACCCACCCCATCCCGGTGTCTTTGGTGTGGACCGCGGGGACGTCGTTGCTGTTTGGCTTCTGGGGTGTCGGTGCTGGGGCCGGGGGGGTGTAATGTAAAGTAGAGCTGGTTTTGCTGAGGTTGGGTCCTCTTTAGGAGCTTTTTTGAGTGTCCCAGTTGCCAAGGGCGAGGTTTTAGCCGGGGTTATCGGGTGAGCTCGCGGGAGGTGACCCTGGATGGAGGAGGGCGAGCTCGGTGCGCGCTTAAACCCCTTCCCGCTGCCACGGGAGCCTTAAAAAGGGCATTGGCCAGAGCCAGCATGCCGCCGCGGATTCCTTCCCTTAGCGAGCGGCCGGTTTCCCGCTGGGAGGCTGGAGCTGCTCCCCATCGCCCCACTCCCCTTCGCTTAGGCGTCCTGCCCCTCATCCCGTCCTTCTCGGGGCGACGGGAAGAGCTCTGCACCCCCTTTTCAGAAGGTGCGTCGGCCTTGGCGGGGGGTGGCGAGTGCATGCCGCCGGGCCGCGGCGCGGGGCTGAGCATGCCGGCCCCCCGCGAGCCGCCTGGCATCAGGCGCTGGGCCGCGGAGCGATTGCGAAAAGCAAAACAAAAACCGCACGCCCCCACGCTCCCACATGCGCCGGCAAACAAGGAAGCGAGCGCGCAGGGGGATGGATAAGCAAGCAGCCGGAGCTGAGGCTCGGTTTTATTTGGTGGAAAATGAAAACCATTGCGGCAAGAGAGAGGGTACCTTAGCTTTTTGCGCCCCCCCGCCCCCGCCTCAAAAAGAAATAACAAAGTGGGATTTTTATCTTCTCTGGTTTTCGTTGTGGTGTAGAAACGTGGCTCTGAAGAGGAGGTTGGTGGGTAAAAAATTGCTGCCTGCTGTAGTGCTTCCCTCCCCCTGGCTGGAAGGTCTCGCGGGACGTGGACGTGTCCTCGCCCGCTCCTACGTCCCAGAGCCAGAGGGGTCGGGAGAGGGGAGGTGACTCCTCCGGCATTGCGAGAATGAACCGGGCTCCGTAATGGCGTGTGCTTTGCTCCGCAGGGTTCGCTGGTGGTTCCAAATTTAATGCCTGTTTATTTGCCTTCAGGCTGCGGAGCATCTCTGCGGGGCGCGCGTTTCGGCGGCTGATGGGGCACGAGGGCACGGTGAGGGGCTGATGGTCGCTGGGAGGTGGGAGATGGAGTCTCTGCACGGAACGCTGAGATTCCCAATGTAGGACTGAGCGGCTTATATGTCTGTGATTCTATGACTTTGCTTCTCGCATTTATTTCTGCAGCCGGCGCGGTGCTTGTGCCGGGTCCCGCTTCCCCCTGTGGGGCTTCCCCTCCGCGGCGGAGCACGGAGGAATTGGGGAATGAGCCGTGATTGACTCTGGTTTTTAATCCTTCCAGAAAAAGGGGAATAGCGATGTCTGGGAAGCTCCGGCTTTGCCCTCACCTTGCCTTTGGGGTGCTCCTGGCTGGGCCGTGCCGCGGGGAAGGTAGAGCTTTTCCAAGCGTTTCTCTCCCCTTTTTCCTGTGCCTATAATTAGCCCTGGCTCCCCGCCACCATATACTGCACGATCCTGGAAAGAGGTCATGGCTTTGATGAAATTCTTGGGAATGGAGCTCACCCCTGCAGCTGGGAAAGCAGTGCAGTTTCCAAGCAGATAAGAAATAGGGCAAATGCGACTCTTTTCCCCGCTGTAATTTATGGGCTCTGGGCACGGCATCCGACGGCCGCCTCCTCCCTGCTCCGACTCTCCGCTTCCTCGGGGGAACGGTAAAAATGGGCGAAGAGGTTCAAACCGATCCTGCCCCGCTGTGCTGGCTGGTGGCGGGGGCGAGGAGACCCCCCCCCCCCACTTCTCCCGGGTCTTGTTTTCCTCTTCTCCATCCCATCCAGGGTCTTGCCAAAGCTGGAGAAGGAACCAAACCCCATTCCTGGGTGTTTTGTCGTCCTTTCCGCTTCAAAAACATGCCATTTTTATGAATTTCCTGGGAGCGAGGCTCCCTTTTGCAGCATCTCGGTGGTCTCAAAGGGCTTTTCCGACCTCAGTGATTCCATGATCTCCAGCCAGGTGAGGAAGAGGACCCCGATTTTCTCCCAAAAAGGGGTAAAGCAGAGGGGTCTGCTGGGGCTGGGGAGGGTTTTCCTCCCTCTGAACCCTCCCGTGGAAAGCGGGGGAAAAAACTCAAAGCGAAAAGAGTATTTTTAAAAGAGAAAACTCCCCTCTTCGTAAAGGAGAGCGAGAAATACAGCAAAATCCCCTGTTGAAAAGTTTCCCAAAGCTCTGCTATTGTTTCTCCAGCCCTGTACAGCAATTCAGAGAAAAACTCGGGATAAATATGACCAAAAAGGATTGGGATGGAGAGAGCAAGGGCTCTGGTTGCCGTCCTGGCCGGGGCTCCGCACGTGCAGCATCCCGCTGCCGAGCCCGTCTTCCCTTTCCAACACAGGGATTTTTTTAAAAAAAAAAAAAAAAAAAAAAAAAAAGATGAGATTAAAAAGCAAACCACTTTCTGTTTGTTTTAATTGGCTCCAGGGCCAGAGGGCGGCTTCTCTCCCCTCCCTTTTGCATCCTAACGCTGCGATTTTCGCTGGACTTCGACAGGACAGCGGGGCTGGGGGTTTAAGGGGAAAAAGCACCCAGGATGCTGAGGTGTCGCGGTGTCGCAGCCCTTTATGCAGCACCAAGAGTTTTTCTGGCCATTGCAAGACTTAAAATCACACCGCCCCCCCCCCCCCTTTTTATTTTTTTGCATTTCCCAGTGCTGGCGTGTTCATCCTGGGGGTCGCAATTGGGATCCATCAGAGGGAGACGATGCTTGCGCCGGCCGAGAGTTGTTCGGGGAGCGGCAGGGCAGTTTCCTACGGATTGGTGCCGCTCGGTTGAGCGGTTAACCAAATGACACAGAGATTTCTGGGTTTTTTGTCTCCGTAGGTGCCTATAAAATCCCCCTTCTGCTTTCCCCTCGCAGCGCCGTACGTGGGGGGCAGTGTAGGAGTTGCTGACGACGGCACCGAATGTGCAAGTGTTTCTCTGCACCTCGCTGGAGAGAAATATTTTAATCTTTCTTTTTTTTTTTTTTTTTTTTTTTAAATTAAATTAAAAAAAAAAAGAAATCTATAAAAAAGTGGATTTGAAGTTTGGGGAGTAGGCGCCCTCCCGGCGGAGATTCGCTGGGGCTGCAAGGGGTCTGGGGGCCTGAACCTGTAGATTTGGTGGACTTTATTCTCAGGGCTGATTTTATTATATATATTTATTATTATGTATGCATTATTATGTATTAATTTATTATTCTCAGGGCTGATTTTTTCGTATATTGATTATTGTATATTGATTATTATATATTTGTTTATTATTCTCAGGGCTGATTTTACTATATATTTCTTACTATATATTCATTTATTATTCTCAGGGCTGATTTTTTTGTACATTGATTATTATATATTTATTATTATTTTTATTTATTTATTTATTTATTATTCTCAGGGCTGATTTTACTACATATTTGTTATTATATATTCATTTATTTCTCCCAGGGCTGATTTTATTCTCTGGCTTAGGGTTTTTCCCCTGCTGGGATTTTGGGAGGCTGCCGGGTGGCAGACGCTTGCTCCATCGGGATGCGGCTCCCGCTTTTCCGAAGGGTTTTGCACCAGGGTTTTTTGGGGGGGGTGGATTTGCACGAGGGTTTGCGGGTTTTGCACGAGGGGTGGGGGGGGCAAACCCCCTTTTTTCCTTCTCGGGGCTGAGCAGCCCTCGCTCCTGCTGGGCCCGGCCCCGCGGGGGGATTTAATCTGGGGGTGATGGTGGGTGCTGGGGGGGCGAGGCGAGGGGGGTGTGGGAAGGTGCCGGTGCCTGGGGGGCCGCAGCAGCCCTGGCCGAGCTCGGGACACACAGGAGGGTCCGTAGCACAGCCCGGAATGAAACACAAATCTCCCCGGCTGCCCGCGCCCGACCGCGGGGCCCAGGCCTCCCCTCAGCACAAGGAGGGCCTTTTTCTTTCTTCTTCGCAAGTCGCCCCTAGAAGAAGGTTTAAAATAAGCTCTCGGCTTCCAGCAAAGGAGCTGGGCTGGGATTTTCCGGCGTGGTGGCTGTCGCCGTTTCCCGGGGTTGGGGACAGCATCGGGGGACACGTGCAGCTTTGCCTGGTCCCCCCCTTCCCAGTCGAGGTTTTTTGGGGGGTGGGGGGGGCCGGCTGGCAGCCCCTCTGCCAGCCCAAGGTGTCACCTCATGGCAGCCGGGAGGTGACTGGGGACCTGCCACCGTGTGTCAGAGCGAGGAGACGGATGGGCCGGGGGGTTTGGATTCGGGCGAAGGTGTTTGTTTGGTTTCCATGGGGAGAGGCCGGGCGGCCGCCCCGGGAGGCCACGGCGATGGCAAACGTCCCCGCGGCCGGCGGGTGCTGACTCAGGCGACGCGGCGGTGAGGGGCCTGGGTTTTACTCTTAATTATGGCAGTTTTTCTCCCATTTTGGCGTACAGCCCCGGCTCTGGCTCTGGAGTTTGGGCTCGCCGGGCTGTGCCAGTGGCCGGGCTCAACGCCGGCGGGCACCAAGGGCACCCAAGGGCTCGGGGAGGCAGGAAGTGCTTTGTCACCCTGGGCAAACTCCCCGGGGGGCCTTCCCAAGGTGGGAATTGTCCCCAAATAGGGGGGGTGATGGGAGATGGCACCCGCTCGGTGGCACCCTGCGTGCTTTGCCATGCCGGGCACACGCGTGGCAGCTCCGTGAGCCCTTTGCGTGGGTCCATGTGGAAGCCCACCATGGTGGGCTTGCGTGTTTATGGCAACGACATGGACCCGCGTGGATGTGTACCCAAGCGTGCCCATGCGTGCAGGGAGCTGTGCCCAGCGCGCCGGGATGGGGCTGCCCATGGGATCCCTTCCAGCATCATGCACCTGCTCCGGGCACCCGCCGCCCCGGCCAGGGCCATTGGTGGGGGACGAGGAACCGAACTTGGGGTTGATTTTCTTCCTTGCCATCTGTGTCGGTCAGTGGCTGTGGAGCGTGGGTGAGAAATGGCGGGGTTGGCGTCCCCGCCCCGTGCCTCGCGGGGGTTGCGCGGGGATGCGAAGCGGATGCAAAGCAGTGGCAGAGGATCCGTCCCTGCCGTGCTGCAGAAAGGAGAGCGAGAATGGGATCCATGGCGTGTGGGGAGAGACAGGACAGGTTGGGGGGGGGCGTTGTCAGGAGGATTTGGGGGAGCAAAATGGCTGATGGTGCTTTCTCTGCTTTACCTCTGCCTTGGAAATGCCAGGAGGAGCTGGAATTACAAATCCGGAGTAGCTGTTACTGCTGCTGGAAAGCCTCCTGCATCCCTGGAGCGGGACCGGGGCCTTTTGTGCGATGCCCCGGTGGGTGCCAGGGGACACGAGACGGGTGGGGGCACCCACGGCCCCTCTTGGCGCCTCCATGATAGGTTTGCACATGCGCTGTCCTGGGCTGCCATGAAATCGCATAAAACTAGTGAAGGAAAACAAGCAGCAGCTGCTCATGTCAAACGTGGCAGTGGCTGGTTGTACCTGTACCCATACTGGGCTAACTGGTGCCATCGCGCCCCGGGACCGATGCCAGCAGGTGGCAATGTGACCTGTAGCATTGCCTCCATCACCGGGGCCAGGGCAAGAGCTGGGTGCTTGGGATATGGGGCACCCACATCTTGGCATCCCTGGGAGCCCCTGCGATGTCCTCAGGTGTTTTGGGGTGATTTAGGCTCGGGATCTTCCTGGTGCCGATGGGTGAGTGGGATGGGACAAGGGAGGGAGGCGAGGGGCTTCCTCGGGACAGGTAATCGGGCTTTGGCTTGGGGGGTGTTTGTGTTTCCGGCTCTGCTCTTTGCTTCTCCTCTCTGTGCCTCAGTTTCCCCGCAGTGCTGCGAGGCAGTAGGACCCCCCAGTGCCAGCAGTTGTGGTCCTGCCGATCGATGCTCAGCTGATGTGTGGGGACGTCCTGTGGTGGTGCCAGCCCTGGGACGGGCTCTTGGAGGGGGGACATGCAAACTGCAGCCTGCCCAGATGTGGACACCTGTGTGCCGAGGGGTATTTCTGCTCCTGCCAGATGTGCTGGGTGCAAGGGGACAGGTGGCCCAGCTGTGCAGAGAGGGCAGAAGCAGGGTGGGTGCTGCAGTGGAGACCCCTGCGCCTGTCCCTTCTCCCACGCTTCACCCGGTCCCCCTGCCGTCCCTTGGTCACTGGCGTGGCACGCTGCGTGGCTTTGCTCCGAAACCCGTGCCGGTCCCCGGGTCCCCGTCCCTCCTGCTCCTCCCGGCCGCCCCCGCGTCCATACAGCTGGAGGTTTCGCTTCTGCATCTCCGCTGCCCAAGGGGGAACTCAGCCGGCGAGACCGAAACTCGGTGGCTCCAACGGTCGCACACGCGCACCGTGTGTTCCCCCCCCCACAGCCTCCTGTCACCCCCTCCCTGTCCCCCATGTCCTGGCAGGGCCAGCGGCTGCTGTCACAACACCTGCGGTGACGGCTGTGCCCCGCGCTCTGCCGCCCTGACCTTTCCTGGAGCACGGCTCTGCAGGGACGGAGGGTGGCCACCCGGCACCCGGCCAGGGGCTGGATTTGGGCAGGGTGCTGGGACCCTCCGTGGGGACAAGGTGACCTGGAGGAGTGGGGAAGCGAGCCCCCTGCCATGATTCCCACCCTGCCTGGGGCTGGGGGCACCTTCAAGCCATCCCCGTGCAGGTGTTGGAGGAGCACTGGTGGCGGTGGCACCTTGTGCACGGGGTAGATGTGTCCTCGGCGCGGCTGGCTTGTGCCATCGCTCTTGTGCCAATGCTTGTCCCTGTGCCGTCGTGCCGGGCAGCCGAGCATCTCCTGCCGCTGGAGGTCGATTTCTCCCTCCCGGCTCCCTTTGTCACTGTGCCGGTGGTGGGACATGGGTGCAGGATCTGGCACGATGGGCGGTTGGTAGCCATGGTTCCTTGTGGCTAATGCTGCTAATTTTGGCTAATGCTGGTTGCCGGGACCCTCCCGAGACTGATGTGGCAGAGCCCTGGGAAGTGGGGTCTGGGGTCACCCCAGTTTGTGTTGGGGGGGTCCATGTACACCCGGTGAGTGGGGTTGGGAGCCCGGCGGGGGGAAGTTTGGGTTTGGAATCCAAATGTTTGTGGCCCCGAGCCCGTTGCTAGAGGAAACATGAAAAAAAGGGGAAGGAGAGATTGCGGTCGGCCGCTCTTCCCCTCCGCAATCTGCGCCTCCCTCTTGGCCCCTTCGGCTCCGCTTCGGCCCGGAGGAGCCCCAGAGCAGATGATTTTCCCCTCCTCCCTCTCCCCTGCTCCCCTCAACTTTCCCCCCGGCTGCTCCGGTGTCCCCATGGCATCTGCGGGACACCCCGCGGACACCGGCACCCCGAACCGAGCCAGCTGCGGCCAGGCTTCCCTTCGCCCAGCTCACGCCGGCGACTTAATTAGCTGGTGATTGATCTAATAATGGGGCTGGGAGCTCGGTTGAGTGATTTAGCGTCTTCCAGCCTTCTGCGCGCGGCCAGGATGGGGTTTGGCTGAGACCCTTCCTCCGCCGGCTCAGCGGGATTATTTATTTGGGGGTATTACATGTAGGTATGATGTAGTCAGCGGGGTGTATAGATATACACATGCAGCCCCATATATGTATAAGGGGTTGTATATATTTGGGGAATATGTAGATGAGGGTATGTATATTTGAGGGGTTTTATATATATATATGGGAAGAAAAATACATATAATGGGAAAAAACCTATGTATATGGGAAAAAATATGTATGTATATGGGGAAAAATAGATGGGAAAAAAATATATGTGGGAAAAAAAAAAATATGGGAACATATATACATTTGGGGGTATTAGCAAAGGCTGCTATGGCACAGGGGCCGCCAAGCACCAGCTGAGCCCATATCCAGGATAGTCACCGGGAGCCATCCCAGCACATCCTCCGGGATCTTTCCGGGCAGGTTGGAGCAGCTCCACCAGCCCGACCACAGCAGTTAAAAAACGGGGCGTCCCAGGAGATTCCCCCACTTCGGCATCAGGGTTTTCCTGCTGCTCTCGGGGGCAGATCCCACCCCGAAGTGTTTTGGTTTGTCGCTGGGCGAAACCGAAGCTTCAAACAGGAACAATTTTATCGTTTGCTCAGCATTTCTGTCCAAAAGCTGGACAAAAAGATTGTCTTCTCTTTCCCCCTTTTCCTCCCCTCCTTTTTTTCACTTAGAAAGGGGAATTCACTTGCCTTTTCTGCCTCCATCCCTCCCCTCTGTGGTGATTTCCCCCCCGCCCCAGCTTATAAAATAACAGAGCATTTTGAAAACATGATACTTTTCCCTTTTCCTGGGCAGCATTTCTCTCTTTAAAAAAAGAAAAGCTTCGAAGGCAGGCGGTGCCACGGGGGTGAGACCTGGGGGCTGCGCAGGGTCCCTTGGGGGTGCTGGTGGCACTGTCCTGGTCTCGCCGTGCCGCAGTAGGTCAGACGGTGACCTCTCGAAATCCCCCAGGATCCAGGCTAAATACCCTGAGGCCCATCCTGCCCCCCCAGGTTTCCCACCTCGCCATGGCTGCCGGAGTGGCTCGGCAAAGCATGGCAAAGCTCAGCATTGCCATGAGTTGTCACTATGTGGGGACAAGGCCGAGGGCTGCGTGGTGGTGTCCCACCGTCATCGTTGTGGCGGCTGGGGGTGATGGAGAGCATCTGGGAGCGGGGGATGTAGGCTACTGTGAATAACCAGTATATATATATGGATATTTTTGCTGTCGGTGCCTGGCGTGGCTGTAGCGGCTGTCCCGTGACGGTGGCGTGTGGACTGGCACCACGGGCACGTGGCTCCGGGTTCAGGTGGGATGTGAGCAGGGATCCTGCATCCCACGGGGATGCTCCTGCCTTGTCTACCGGCATCCCCCACCGAGGTGGGGACAACTCCGTGAGGTCTTTCTTGGCCGTATGCCCCCGGCCCCGTTGCATCCCAACGGGATGGTGGCGGTGGCCCCGCATCCCCCTGAGGCAGGCGGGGGTTTGGTCACCCGGAGCAGAGCCAACCCCGGACACAGACCTGAGCCGCATCTTCACACATCCTCCACCCAGCCCACCGCCGTCCCCGGTCCCCACGCCGGGGCGGTGGCAGGGCGCGTTGGCGCTCTGCCAGCAGCCCTGCAAGGCGCTGCCATGCTGAGACCAGCAAGGGCTGCTCCTACCCCGCACCGGGGGCGGGGGGGGGGGGGGGGGAGCAGTTCGAGAGACCCTTTGCATTAAGCACCGTGGCAGAGGTGCAGCCCCTTGGTGCAAGGGTGGTCCCGCTCACGCCGACATCTCCATCCCTCGGAGCCGGCACCGGTCCCTGTGGGAACAGCGGAGTTTGCACTAACGACAGCCCGGTGGGTCCTGGTGCGGTGGGGGGGGCTCGTTTGCAGAGAAGCAGCCCCCGACCCCCGAGTTGGCTTCTGAGATAAAGCAGAAAGTGGAAGCGCAGGTAGTGCCGTCCCTCATCCCAGCTGAGAGTGTGGCACTTGCACGGTGTCCTTGTCCCCACGTGGGATGCTCTTTTTTATTAAGGGGAATGAAGGGGTGGTCCTTGGCGGGGGCGGGAGGGCAACAGGTTGGTGTGGGCATTAAGGGGTGCAAGTGGGGCAGTAGCTGGATCCTTCTCCCTGCTGCTCTCCCATCGTGGAGGTGACAGAGCCAGACTCGTCCGTCTGTCCCCATGCTGGGAATCCCTGCGGCCGGTCCATCCGCAGGACCCCAGCCCGCGTGGCGCGAGGTTTGGTGCCCTGGGGGGGCTGGAAAGCTGCTTGTACCCTGTTTTTTTTGGGGCGTCCCCTTTGTGCGGCTCCTCGGGGAAGGTGCAGCCCCGGCTGGAGCCACGCGCTCCTCGCTCCAGCTTTGTTCAGCCTGAATTTTGTAATGTCAGGAAATGAGTTGGCCGTGGGAGGGGAGGCAGCCGGGGGGAGGAAGGCTGGTTTTGTGGTTGAGGCGGAGGATGAGGACGCCGGAAAGCCGAGCACAATTCCTCGCTCTGCTGCAGGCGCTGGGGGTGAGGCTGCAGCTCGGCTTTGGGAACAGGAGCACACGGTGCATTCGGAGACCCGGACGCTGGCCTCCGTGCCTCAGTTTCCCTCTTGTTCAGCAGGGGAGGTGCCATCCCACGCCAGACGGTGACGGCCACCCGTAGATGAGTGACCAGCCCAAGGCTGGCTGAAACGGCTGAGCTTTGCCCCCTGGGTCGCCTCCCATCTTTGAGGGGCGAGCGAGATTAATTCAGCAGCCGCGTTTCCTTCTGGCCCGCGCCGTTTTGTTCTGGGGGAGGGCGGCTCTGGGCTGCGCTCCGCGGGAGAAGGCATCCGAGCGCGCAGGTCAGGGATTTTCCCTGTGGGGCGCACGCGAGGGTCTTCACCGAGGTCACCGAGGTCTCTTCAAACCTTGAACGACTCGCTGCCGGGCTGGATCTTGTCCCTTGTTCATGATAATTTTTGGGTTATGGTTGTTTTGGTTTTCATTCCTGAGCTCTTTTTAGTTTCTTGAGGCTAGATTTCGACTAGATCTAAGGAAGAAATATTTTACGCTGAGGGTGGGGACACCCTGGCCCAGGTTGCCCAGAGAAGTGGGAGATGCCCCATCCCTGGAAACGTTCCAGGTCCAGTTGGACGGGGCTTTGAGCAGCCTGGTCATGAGGAGGGGACCCCCAGGAAGGTCATCCCTTGGACGTCATCCCCATGGAGGTCAACCAAATGGAGATCACCCCCATGGAGATCATCCCCATGGAGGTCACCCCCAGAGAATGGCCCCCTCTGGCCAGCTGTGCTCGGGTGGGCTGTGCGGGGAGCCCTGGCCTTGCCTCCGTCCCCTCAGACTGATGGCTGCTCGCTTTTTCTTTGCAGTTTGATTGAGGAGCGGTGGCCACAGCTCATCCTCTGGCAGGAGCAGAAGATGCAGGAGTCTGCGTAGCAGGTAGGGGGGAAATCCTAACCCTGGGGCTCTCACTGCCTTCCCCCTTGAGTTCACTTCCCAGGGGCCATGCTTCTCCCCCAGTCCAGGCTGGGGTGAGGAGGGGACCCCCAGGGAGGTCATCCCCATGGAGGTCATCCCTATGGAGATCAGCCCCATGGAGGTCAATCAAATGGAGTTCATCCCCATGGAGATCACCCCCATGGAGATCACCTCCATGGAGGTCATCCCCATGGAGGTCACCCCCATGGAGGTCACCTTCATGGTTGTCCTTGTGGAAGTCACCTCCATGGAGGTCATGCCTATAGAGTTTGTCCCCATGGAGGCTGTCCCCATAGAGGTTGTCCCCATGAAGGTCACCCCTGTGGAGGTCATCCTTATCGAGTTCGTCCCTGTGGAGGTCACCCCCATGGAGGTCATCCCTATAGAGTTCGTCCCTCTGGAGGTCACCCCCATGGAGAACACCTCCATGGTTGTCCTTGTGGAAGTCACCTCCATGGAGGTCAAGCCTATAGAGTTTGTCCCCATGGAGGCTGTCCCCATAGAGGTTGTCCCCAAGGAAGGTCACCCCCATGGAGGTCATCCCATCTGGATGCAGCTCAGGGGCTCAGACTCCCAAATTGGTGCGGGATCTGACCCTACAGCTCTGCTGTGGTGGCAGGAGGAGCAGTGGGTCCTGGTGCTGGGGTGGAGGCAGGGAGCACCCTGCCCGGCTGCGCACCCCTCTCTTGCTGGGGGTGCAAGGGTGAGTGGAACCGGACACCAGAGTCCCCAAAATGGGCGTGGGGCAGGGAGGTGGCACCGGCTTGAGGTCCTGCAGGCTGGCACCCAACAGTGGGTGCCACCACGGTTCTCCAGCACTCGTCTTCCCCTTTGCTTCGCCGCCCGGCACAGCTCTGCTGGGTCCCGGCTGTGGCCACGGCACTGATTTGGGACATAATGGGGGTGTCACTGCAAAGGAAGGTTTCTCTGCTCCGGTTTCTTCATGGATGGACGAGGCTTGTGGCCAAACCCACTATTATTTTCTCCCTTGTGTTCCCCAGAAATAAGGTGCCGTTGGGAGAGGGCCCCGCGCCCGGGTTTTCTCCCTTCTCAACCTTCTTTGCCTGTTTATTGCTGTTACAGTAAATGTTTGCGTCTCCCGTGCCTGCAGTGAGGTTGTGGTAGAGACAACGCCGCGGGCCCCGTTTTATGAGGGCTCTATGGTTTCGTGTAATGTATCTTCTGTACCTGGTATTGAAATCAATAAAAGGAAAGATTTTAAAAATAATCTGACCCCAGCTCCTGTAAGGAGGGGACTCTGGGCGCTGCTTAGCGAGCAGTTTTGCTGGGTTGAGATGGCTTTTTAGTGCCAGAGAGGGGGCAGGTAATTTATTTTGGAGGCTTGGTGCTGGGAGATGGGGAGAGCATTCGCCGGTTCCTCCGCAAGGTCAAAACCAAGGGCTTCATAGCATCATAGAATGGTTTGGGTGGGAAGGGACCTTAAAGGCCACCTTGCAGATCATTTCATCCCACCCCCTGCCCTGGGCAGGGACACCTGCCCCCAGCCCAGGTTGCTCCAAGCCCCGTCCAACCTGGCCTTGAACCCCTCCAGGGATGGGGCAGCCACAGCTTCTCTGGGCAACCTGGGCCAGGGGCTCACCACCCTCGGAATGAGGAATTTCTTCCCCACATCTCATCTAAATCTCCCCTCTTTTGGTTTAAACCCATTCCCAACGTCCCACGGCTCCCCTCCCTGCTCCAGAGTCCCTCCCCAGCTTCCCTGGAGCCCCTTTAGGGACTGGCAGGGGCTCCAAGGTCTCCGCGGAGCCTTCTCTTCTCCAGGCTGAACCCCCCCAACTAATTCACCCTGTGGTCGGTTATGCTGATGGAAACCAAGAGCAGCTCCACAGGCTCGTGTTGGGGTGGGAGCAGTGGAAGGGCGGCGCTGTGTCTCGGTGGTGCTCGGTTTGTGCCGGAGGAGAGCGGGGCCGGGAGGTCTCGGTTGGGTCCATCCTGCTGCCGTTCGGCTGAACGCTGGGTGCTAGGACGGGACCGGCTCCGTTCCGCTCGCTTCGGGTACAAATAAATACCAGTCGAGGGGTGTGCGGTGAATAATGAAACGGAGCGTCGGAAGGACGGGGCTGTCTGCTGCGGGGTGTGGGGGATCTCGGGGGTGGGAGTGGAGGGCAGGACCCTCCATGAGCCTCGCCGTCCCGAGGCACCAGGTACCTCCCCAGCCGAGCAGTGGCAGGATCTCTCTGTAATGAAACACATTCTCTCCAAATCGCTGCTGGAGACGGGATGCTCAGCTCCGGTGACTTCATATTGAGCAGTTGCACTGGCTCCTTATTTTTTAGGTTGACAAAAATCCTTTTTTTTTTGTCCTTGCGCAAAGCCCCGTGCGGGCACGGAGTTTTGAGCAGGGGAGGAGCAGTTGAGCGATTTTTGCAGCTGCAAAATTGCTCGCTCCGAGGAGCCGGGCATCAAGTTGGGCGGAGGATTTCGGAAAAAGCATCTCTGGGGGCTGCTTTGAAACTCGTCCCCTTTGCTCTGCGAGCGACGGGAGCTGAGCAATTAGAAGAGTGATATCGACCCTGCCTCAGAAGCATGCGACGACCAGCACTGGGCGATTTAATCCCGACGAAGCCGCGTCCTCGCGTCCTGCGACGTGCAGCATCGCTGCCCGCGATCAATAGGCATTTTGTCTTCCTGAGGCTGGCCCTGTTTGAGGCGCACCAGGAAAACCTCTCTCTGCCCAACCGCATCTGCTGCAGAAAACTCTTCTAGGGCCTGTGACCTTAATTGAATCGACTCTTTTATGTCCTGAAGACGCTGGTATCATCTCGCTGCAGCCATGCTCGGTAAATCACGTGGCCGTCACCGCAGGCACACGCTGCCGGGTCTCTGCCAGCCTGTTTCTCTCTCTTGGTGAGAAGTTTTGCAGCCCGAGGCTCATTTCCAGCTGCTTGGGAAGAGCCCTTGGGTCGCCGGGTCTGCTCCTCTGCTGTCTGAGGCCTTGCATCAGCTTCTGTTGGAGGTTTAATCACAGAACCATGGAATGGTTTGGGTGGGAAGGGAGCTTGAAGACCATCCCGTTCCACCCCCTGCCCTGGGCAGGGACACCTCCCACCAGCCCAGGTTGCTCCAAGCCCCGTCCATCCAGGGATGGGGCAGCCACAGCTTCTCTGGGCAACCTGGGCCAGGGGCTCACCACCCTCGGAATAAGGAATTTCTTCCCCACATCTCATCTCAATCTCCCCTCTTTTGGTTTAAACCCATTCCCAACGTCCCATGGCTCCCCTCCCTGCTCCAGAGTCCCTCCCCAGCTTTCCTGGAGCCCCTTTAGGGACTGGAAGGGGCTCCAAGGTCTCCGCGGAGCCTTCTCTTCTCCAGGCTGAACCCCCCCAGCTCTCTCAGCCTGTCCTCACAGCAGAGGGGCTCCAGCCCTCCCAGCATCTCCAGGGCCTCCTCTCTGGTGGAGACTGGAGTTTGCAGCTCCTGGGTTCCCCCATGCTCCGTGCATGAGCTGTTTGCATCCGTCAGCACCCTCCTTATTTCCAAGGAGAGCTGGTAAAAACGGGCCAAAAATCCCACTTCTTGCCCCTTTCTGACTTGGGGGGACCCTGGGGCGGGTGAAGCCGTGGTTTCCTGCCGCCCGTGCGGCCGCTGAAAGGCGATCGTGCTGCTGGAGGTCACCTCTGAGCACCCCGCCGAGCCGGGTGGCCTTTCGTGGTCACCGCCCTGCCTGCGCCTTGGTTTTCTGAGCTCATCCGCTATTTTGCCACTGAGGTTGGGGAGAAGGGGGGGGGGGGGGGGGGGGGCAGAAAATGTCTTCAAAGCCCTTTTTCCTTGCCGGGGGGGAGCGGGGTGGAAACGCCAACTTGGTCAGAAACGTCATCTAACGGTGCCGACCCCGCGGCGGGGCCCGTCCTCCCTAGGGTCTGTCCCCACGGTGGCGTGTCCCCGGGCTCGGGGTGGCGGAGGAAGCGAGCCCGGGGGCTGCTTTCGGCAGCTGTTGGCAAGCGAGCGGCTCCGGCCTCTCCCTTCCCCCTCCGCACGCTTAACCCCCACCTCCTGCCACCGCATCTGCCCTTGAGAGGCCGCCCAACGCCCCGAAGAGGGTTTTGGGGGACTCGGGGGCCGGCCGGCGGTGACGGTGACGGTGACGGCTGCTCGGGGTGGCCGCGGCCAGGGGACAGCGGCTCCATCCCCACGCGCTTCCTCCCGGCCGCCAGCGCGCAGCAGCCCTGGAGAAGGACACAGCCACCCTGGCTCCTGTAAGTACCTCTCACTCTTTCCACTGGAGAGTTAAAATTAGCAACTTCTTTTTTTAAAACAGGCGTCGCTTTAAACCTTGCCAGCCCAACTGGGTTTCCTTTTTATTCCCTCCCCCCCGCCCCCCCCAACCCCCTGGCTCCTTTTCTCTTGATTTTTTTTTATTTATTTTGTTGTTATTGTTGAACGTATGCGTGCGCTTTTCTCCCACCACCCCCCCCCTTTTTTTTTTTAAATAAATTTTTTTTTTTTTTTCTCCCCTCTTTTCGTTTCTTCCTTTTTCTTTTTTTTTTTAAAACACGGGTGACGCTGCAGTGTCGGTGCTGGAGTTTGGAGCCAAATAAACAGCCCGGCACACCCCCACCACCCCGATCGCCTTACAGCGCCCAGCGCCGAATTTAGAACCCTTATCTATTGTGAGCCTCCGCGGCCGCCGCTGCTCTGCTGGGGGGGTGTTGTTTGCCCCAGACACCCCCTTTTTTTGCTCCTGACACAGATCTTCGATGTGAGTGTGCCTCTAATTCTCTTTTATTCCCCCCCTCCACCCCCTGCCCCGCTTTGTGTTTATGGCAAAGCACAAAAGTGCCCGTAAATCAGGACCCGTTGGTTTTTCTCTGCGTGGGGAGGGAGGGAGGGAGGGAGGGAGGAGGGGGGCAGTTCCCATGTTGGGAGGATCGGCTGCGTGGCGAGAGGGGGAAACTGAGGCACGGAGGGGGGACCTGGCTTGCCGAGCCGGGATTTCCTCTTCTTAAAATAAAAAGAGTGAGGAAAACACAGCAGGATTGGTGCCTGGCCGGATAAAATCTGTCCCGTTGGGGAAGCTCGTGCCCTCAGTCCCCCGCGGCAGGGACGATGCCGGGGACGGACGCGGGTGGAGGGTGACACAGCCACCGTGGTGCCGGGACAGAGCCGGGGGTCGGAGGTGGCCGTCCCAGCCCGGATCTGCGAAAGCAAACAGGAAGACGAGCGAGGACCGTATTTACTCGAGGGGGGGGGAGGTTATTTATTGTGGTTCCTCCGAGGTTGGTACCGGGGATTTTTAACGCCTTCCTGCTCACTGCCGTCGCCTTTCCTGGCGTGGGGGAGTACCAGGTACCACCATCGCGCCGGGGCTCTCCCTCCTGGTCCTTCTCCTCCCTTAACTCTTTCAGAAAATTTTGGTTTCCTCTAGAGACCAGCCTGGCCCGGCCCGGCCCGCGCGAGGGATGGATGTGGCGGGGCTGGCACCGGCGCTGGGCTTGGCCCATCCTAGAAAAAGCTTTTTCCATCTTGATTTTTTTGGGTTTTTGTTTGTTTGTTTGTTTGTTTTTTCTTTTTTGCGCTGTTACTGCTTTGGGACCGCCCAGATCCTACTTGGGGTTAGAATTCATAATGCTGATAATCTTAAATGTCCACTTCTGTGAAAATTAAGGTGCAAAACGTGTAGGAAGGAGGACGGCGTCCCTCCGAAGCGCTTTTGGCGTTTCTCTCCCAAGATGTGGCTCGTGTGCGCTGCCCCGGCTCCGATGCTCGTGGATGACTTAAACACAATGGGGCTGGAGGATAAATTCCACTCTTTGGGCTAAACCCAACCCTTCGGCCATCGCTGGGGGTGGGCGAAGGGGGTTGTCCCCTCTGCTCGACTCGGCGACCCCGTTGGCCCCGTTTGGGGATGGGGTTTGGGGCCACAGGGCTCGTCCCGGGCTTCTGCTTTTGAAACCAAAGGTCAGTGGTGGGAGCCCCGATGGCTGCAAAGCCCTTTCCTCCTCCTCCTCCTCCGGCATCTCTTTTGGGCAAAAAATTGATTTGGGCAAAAAATTGATTTGGGCAGCTATTTTATTTCTTTATTTTTATGTCTTTATTTTTATGTCCCCACCCTCGAGCCAAAAGTTTGGGCTGAGATATTTTCATTTCTGCCCGCAAACTCGCCCCTTCTGAAAACCACGCTTTCTCTCTCGCCCTCTTTGCAAATGTGCAGGAAAAAAAAAACGCCTTATTTGGGTGTTTTTCCCCAATTTTTTCTCTGTTTCCAAGAGGATTCGTGACTGGTGTTTATCCGTGCGCTCATGATGGCTCCCAGGCTCTCTCCTGCCATCAGGGTCCATCTCCTCTATGCCGTAGGAGCATCCCAGCGCCTTCCCTTCCGTCCCTCTGGAATCCGTGCTGGGACCCGCCACCAAACCCTTTGGATGCTCCGGCGCGGGCGTTTGGAGGCTGCCAGACCCGGGATGCAGCAGCGCTTCTGGAAAGTGCCAAATTTTGGCATTTCCCGCAGTGGCTGGGCATCCCCGTCGCTCTCCTGAGCATGGCCCCCCCCCCGGGCTGGCCAAAATTGTCGCCCCTCTGGCCCGGGGCTTTTGGCACAGCCACAGAGAAGGGTTCGACCGGTCAGGACTCCCCAACACCTAAATCCTGCTAAAACACAAGCTTTGGGTGGGTTTAAAAAAAAAACCCACTTTTAAAACGGAACGATTTTCCCCGCTCTTCCTGGAGGATGGGGGCTGGATGAGTCCGTCTCTCCCTGCTAATTGGGAGCCGTCACCCGGCAGGTCTGGCCAGCGATGGCCATGGGGTTGGCGTGGTTTGGGTGGCCCGGCCGGTGCCGGGGAGCGGGGAGGCGAGGATTTGTGCGCCTGGGTGTAGAATGTGGGTCTTGTGAGCGAGCGGCGACAGCTGAGCGCCAGCTGCCCGGCTGGATTTCAACTGCCTGATGAGCCGGGGCCGGATCCGCACCCACCCGCCTTGGCTGGCCGGTGGGAATGCGGGGTGAGGATCCGCCCCCCTGGGCATCCCCCAGTCCCAGCAGCCACGAGTCACACCGGGAACAAGGGACCTTGAGCTGGTTTGTGCCCCCGCCCCAAATCTGGGTGCCCCACGGTCCCCGGGGTGCTCCAGTGGTGCCGTGCCTGGGCTCCGGGTCCCCGGTGCCAGCGGCCAACGTGGTGGCTGATGCAACATTATTTGGGTGCCAGGTTGGAGCCGTCGTGTTTTCAAGGCAGCGCAGGGGAAGAGGAAGTTAAATGCGTTTTTGCGCCGTGGCATCTCATCCCGGTTCCTCCTGCTCACTTAGAGAGAGTTCGATTTGGGTTCGGTGGTGACTGGAGCCCGGTCCGTGCCCCTCGGTGGGCTTTGGTGGCACCTTCTCCTCTCACGGCACTTGGGCTGTAGCTCTCGGGGCCAAGGGACCCACCTTTCTGCTCGGTTCCTCGTGCCTGGGACCTTGGTCTGTGCTTGCAAATCATGGTCTCAAATAATGAATGCTGTTTGTGGACCTTTGTTTGCTTTCTTAAAAAAATTAGCAGTGTCTGGTGGTCAGCTTTCAGCTGTTGGATGGCAAGCATGGCTACGGAGCAAAGTCTTTTTTTGGGATGGAGGTGATGGGGACGTGGTCAGATGGATGGGCAGATCCACCTCTGAGAAAAGCAGATGGCCACGACGTCGTTTTTTGTGGTTCTGTTTCCAGGTTGGAAGTGCCGGGGGCTGGTGGGAGCTGCAGTGGTTGAGTCTGAGCACTGGGGTGGAGGCAGGAGCCTGGTCCTGCCCGTTCCTGGTGGTGTTGGCCAGATCCTGCCCATCCATCTCTCCAAGGGACTCTCCGGTGAGCTCTGCTCTGGTGTCACCCCCCCCCAGTGTTCAACATTGCCATGTTGATGGCAAATTAAGCTGATGGGCTCTTGTCCTTCTTCTCACGGTCAAGTGGAGCTGCTGACCACCATCCCCTTCCCAGCGATGGGGAGCTCCTGGCTTCACCAGCTTCACCAGCTCCTCTGCACCCCGGCTGGAGCCTGCAGCCCCTGGGGAGCCCGGTGCTCCCTGCCTGGGAGCTTGGGATGTATAAACCCTGGCCGAGAGCATGGGATGGGGCAAGGCAGGAGCAACATCTGCTTCTACGTGGCCTTTGGACCTGGTGGAGGTGATGGCCACTTTGGGCATGGATGCAGTTGCCGGTTGGGAGATGCAAATAAAAGCAGCAGCCCCGTGACTTTTGGCGTTGCTGCTATTACTCACCAGTGCTGGGGGGTGGGAAAAAAATAGAAGTGGCTTTGGGAGGCTGGTTTGAAGGATCTTGGTGGCCCTTGGGGAAGGGCTGAGCCTTCGGGAACGGCGCTGCCGGGGTTGTGTGCCGGGGGGAGGATCGTGATGGAGGGAGGATTGTGGTGGAGGATCGTGATGGAGGGAGGATCGTGATGGAGGATCATGATGGAGAGAGGATTGTGACGGAGGGAGGATCGTGATGGAGGGAGGATTGTGATGGAGGGAGGATCGTGATGGAGGGAGGATCGTGGTGGAGGATCGTGATGGAGGGAGGATCGTGATGGAGGGAGGATCGTGATGGAGGGAGGATTGTGGTGGAGGGAGGATCGTGATGGAGGGAGGATCGTGATGGAGGATCGTGATGGAGGGAGGATCGTGGTGGAGGGAGGATCGTGATGGAGGATCGTGATGGAGGGAGGATCGTGATGGAGGGAGGATTGTGATGGAGGGAGGATCGTGATGGAGGATCGTGATGGAGGGAGGATCGTGGTGGAGGGAGGATCGTGATGGAGGATCGTGATGGAGGGAGGATCGTGGTGGAGGGAGGATCGTGATGGAGGGAGGATCGTGATGGAGGGAGGATCGTGATGGAGAGACGATCGTGGTGGAGGGAGGATCGTGATGGAGGGAGGATTGTGATGGAGGGAGGATCGTGATGGAGGATCGTGATGGAGGGAGGATCGTGGTGGAGGGAGGATCGTGATGGAGGATCGTGATGGAGGGAGGATCGTGATGGAGGGAGGATTGTGATGGAGGGAGGATCGTGATGGAGGATCGTGATGGAGGGAGGATCGTGGTGGAGGGAGGATCGTGATGGAGGATCGTGGTGGAGGGAGGATCGTGGTGGAGGGAGGATCGTGATGGAGGATCGTGATGGAGGGAGGATCGTGGTGGAGGGAGGATCGTGATGGAGGATCGTGATGGAGGGAGGATCGTGATGGAGAGAGGATTGTGATGGAGGGAGGATCGTGATGGAGGGAGGATTGTGATGGAGGGAGGATCGTGATGGAGGGAGGATTGTGATGGAGGGAGGATCGTGATGGAGGGAGGATTGTGATGGAGGGAGGATCGTGATGGAGAGAGGATTGTGATGGAGGGAGGATTGTGATGGAGGGAGGATCGTGATGGAGGGAGGATCGTGATGGAGGGAGGATCGTGGTGGAGGGAGGATTGTGATGGAAGATCATAATGGAGGATCGTGATGGAGGGAGGATCGTGATGGAGGGAGGATCGTGGTGGAGGGAGGATTGTGATGGAAGATCATAATGGAGGATCGTGATGGAGGGAGGATCGTGATGGAGAGAGGATCGTGATGGAGGGAGGATTGTGAGGGAGGATTGTGATGGAGGGAGGATCATGATGGAGGGAGGATTGTGAGGGAGGATTGTGATGGAGGGAGGATTGTGAGGGAGGGAGGATCGTGATGGAGGGCCGAGCTCTGGGATGGCGCTGGGGTCTCCATCCCCTCGGCACCCCTGGTGCCCAGGCTGAGCCTGCACTGTGCTTTGGATGCAGGAGGGTTTGCAAAGCTGCTCTTGGGTGGCCCTTCCCGGGTGGGGATGGGGTCCCCGGCCATGTTGTTGGGGTGGGGATGGAGAATTGTGCCACGTTGCCCTTGGGCGAAGGGGAAGTGACGGCAGGAAGCCCTGGCTGGCTGCGCAGGACGCGTCCCCAGTCCCATTCCGTTAGCACGGCAGGGAAGAGGAGCATTTCCCCTGGGACAGTTCTGCTCTCGGACAGTTCTGCTCTCGGCCGTGTCCTGTGGGACTGCGGTGGGTTTCCATCGCTCTCGCGGGTGGCTCAGAGCAACCGTCGGGTCTCATGGAGTTTCCCCCCGGGTAAAACCCGCCGCGGGGAGAGAGCTGTCCCCTCTGCTCTGGGGGAAATCCCGTCCCCTTGCATGGAGAGCCCCTAAATTCCCTGCAGGAGGGTTTCTCTCTGCTCACGCTGCTGAGCCACCCCTGGGGACCCCGTTCCCGTGTCCCGGCACTGGGATCCCATCCCCCGTGCGGGAGCTGGGGGCAGCGCTTTTCCCCCCTTTGGCGCGTTGGGTTTTGCCCCTTGCAAGTCATCGACATCCTTCGACGAGCACAGTGAGGGCGCTGGCAGCGGGGACCCTGCTGGGCTGCACTGGGGGACAGGCACACCCCGGGGTGCACCCTCAGGATGGGGGCTGCCCGGGGAAATGGGGGGAGATGTTGGGCTCTGTGTCCTCCTCCTCCATCCCCACCTTCTCCTCCCTGTGGCCTCAGCACCGGCAAAATTCCCCGCCGTGGGTCTGGTTTGGGGTCGAGAGCTGCTTCTGCTCCCCACCGGCACGGGGCCGACTTTGACAGCCTCCTGATTTCCAAGCGCAGGATCCGACCCTGAATTCAGCTCTCTCTCCTTCTTGCTCTTTTTTTTTTTTTTTTTTTTTTTTTTAATGAGTCAACCTCTTCATCTGTCATATTAAACCTCCTCATTACCAGGTATCTAAATTTTGCTCTGACAATAGTGACAGGGGAAGCTGCGATATCATTGCTGCGGCGCGGGGCTACGGGGAGCTGGCAGGTGGTTATTTCATGCCCTGCAGGGAGCCGAGGGGGTGGGCGACGGAGCCGGATAATGGGCTCTCGCTTCCCTTCATTTAGAAAACCCTACTTAGTGCAGAGGGGAAAATTACCCTCGGTCTCCAGCTCTGGAGCTGGTGATGGATAGGGGACAGGAGGGAAGGGGAATGGCTTCGCGTGGTCCGGCTGCGCCTCCCTGGGGATGGAGGGTGGGTGGGGATGGAGGTTGGATGGGGATGGAGGTTGGATGGGGATGGATGGGAATGGGGCGGGATGGGAATGGGGCGGGATGGGGATGGAGGACGCATGGGGATGGAGGACGCATGGGGATGGACAGTGGATGGGGATGGAGAGTGGATGCGGGTGGGTGGGGATGGATGGGGATGGAGGGTGGATGGGGATGGAGGCTGGATGGGGATGGAGGACGGATGGGGATGGAGAGTGGGTGCGTGTGGGTGGCGATGGAGGGCAGAAGGGGATGGAAGCTGGATGGGGATGGAAAGCAGATGGGGATGGAGGGTGGATGGGGATGGAGGATGGATGGGGATGGATGGGGATGGAGGGTGGATGGGGATGGAGGCTGGATGGGGATGGAGGATGGATGGGGATGGATGGGGATGGAGGGCAGAAGGGGATGGAGGCTGGATGGGGATGGAGGGTGGATGAGGGCAGATGGAGGCTGGATTGGGATGGAGGACAGACGGGGATGGAAGGTCAATGGGGATGGAGAGCAGATGAGGGCGGATGGGGATGGAGGGTAGATGGGGATGGGGGCTGGATGAGGCTGGATGGGGATGGATGGGGATGGAGGGTAGATGGGGATGGAGGCTGGATGGGGTGGATGGGGTTGGAGGCTGGATGGGGATGGAGGCTGGATGAGGCTGGATGAGGCTGGATGGGGATGGATGGGGATGGATGGTAGATGGGGATGGAGGCTTTATGAGGCTGGATGGGGATGGAGGGTAGATGGGGATGGAGGCTGGACGGGGATGGATGGGGATGGAGGGTAGATGGGGATGGAGGCTGGATGGGGATGGAGGTGGCTCAGGGCTGCCCCATGCAAGTGGTTGGTCCCAGCTGGGAAAGGGGATGCTGTGTCCGTAGTGGGGTGCTGGGGTCCCCAGCCTCGGTGTGCACACCCAGGAGAGCCACCGAGCCACCCAGGAGACCGCAGCCAGGCTCGGGGTGACGGCTGACCCCTCCATGAGGGTGCCACCACCAAGGTCACCACTCAGGGTCACGGGGCTTTTCTGGCAGCTGCGTCACCCTTTGCACGCTGCCATTCCCGGGGTGCTTTAAAGGTCACTTTAAGAAGGGGTTGTCCGTCCCCTCCGGTTTAATGCCATGTGGCCGGTCCCTCCCTGCGGCATCTCGCTCCGGGAGAAGGGACCAGCTGCCACCCTGTGAAACCTTGTGGCGTGAGGCGCTGCGGGTCCCCGCTTGCCCCGGCCCCGTGTGCTTGTCCCCCCGGAGGCCGTGTCCTCGCCGTGGCGCCGGGTGAGGACGGTTCCCTGGTTGGCTTTCGGCCAGCGCCGAGCGGGGCCGCGGACTTGCCCGTGACCTTGCCCGGGGCTCCCTTCTCCTGCCAGCTGTGTCCCCAGCCTCTCCTCTCCAGCCCCGTGTCCCCTCCAGCCTCTGCTGGCTCCGGCGGCGCGGGGAAGGTCACCGGCTGTGCCCACCGTCACCTGCAGCAGCCGACGGACGCGCTCCGGGGGTGCTGGATGCGATGGCATCCGTGGCCAGCCGCGGTGCGGGACGAAACGGTGCGATTCGGGGTGCGGGGGACCAGGGTGCCTGGTTCGGGTGCTGCCGCGGTGCCTCCGGTCCTTATGCCGTCATGGGGGCTGTCACCCTCGGGTGGCTGACACCCTTCTTTGGTGGGTGTTGTCTGGGTCCAAATGGGTGCACAAGCTGCGGGGGAAGAGAAAATCAACCCCGGTTTAACGATTTCCCCCAAATCCTTCCTTTCACCCTCCCCTTGCACGGGCAAATGCCAGTTCTCCACCATCATTTAAGGGCTGTGCTTTTCCCCCCCCCCCCCAGACTCTGCCGGTCTTGGCACGGCGCGTGGTTTTGTTACAGCTCAGCAGAGCTGGCTGCGCGGTTGGCATCTGCTTTTCTCCAGAGAGCGCCTGAATCTGGGTCAGGAATATATGTGTCTTTTTTTTTTTTTCCTTCAAATTCCTCGGGGGCCTGCTTGAATCCAGCCTTCGCTCCCGCTCTTCGGAGCCTCTGTACCTGCAGCCGGCAGGACGCGTCCTGCGCAGGGAGGACCCGAGCCCGCTGGTTTTGCTGCCGGTCCTGGGGAAATGGGGGCTCCCTGATTTCAGGAGGGATGGCAACCCGGCATTGGGTTTTTACACCTGCTGGGCGAGCAGGATTCGGCCCCGGCGAGGGTTTGGTCCTGCTCCGGAGCTGCGTTTTGGCCGCCTTCCTCTCCCCTCCCCCTGCCTGCATCTGGAGGCTCGACACAGGAACCCAGATAGCATCATCCTGAAACCAGAATAGAAGCTTTGGAGGAGACTTCAGCATGTTTGTGTGGTTTTGATCTCGGTTTGGAGATAAAGAGGTGCTAAACAATGCTTGAGCTGGTGACTCGGAGTCCTTCAGGGGCTGGGGAAGCGCAGGCAGCTGCCCTTGCTGCCCGCTGCGATGCCCAGGACGTCCCTGCGTGGGTCCTTCTCCCCTTTGCCGTGTCCCCCCCGGGGTGCCAGCGCTGTCCCCCCCCCCATCCCACAGCAAAGCCGGCTCCGTCCCTCAGCGGTCTCTGGCCGGCAAGGTGACAGCGAGCACCACGCCGGTGGCTTTGCAGGCCAGGAAGAACGACATTACACAAATACAGATTTTAGGGAAGGGTTTTCCCCCCCCCCCCCCGGCCCCCGCCGTCTGCAGAGGAGACGGAAGCGGGTCCTGCAGATCCAGAAACCACCAAGAAGGAAACTCAAAAGTCCTTGGTGTCAGCGTGGAGGATATGTTAAAAAAACTCCCGACAATTAAGTCACAAAAGGCAGGCCCGGCCGCCAGCGAGAAAGGAAACAGGAAGGCAAGAGCTGCAGTTAAACAGTCGGGTTCAAGAGGTGAATTGAGCTAAATCCACATCCTTCAGGGATGGAAATCCAGCCCCGTCAGCGGGCGAGGAGGTGGCTCTGTTGGTTTGTGCTGGTGTGAGACCCGGGAGCCCAGAGCCGGGGCTCGGAGGGAGCCCTCGGCTGCCGTTTGCTGTTTGGTTTGCAATCGCTTTTAAGGCTGTTTCTCAGCTGGGACTGGAGCTCGGGGCGGGGGCTGCCGGATGCTCCTCGTGGCAGCGCGGCCACATCCCACCCCAACTCAACCCCTTTCCCTGGGGAAAGCTGCGGGTTTGCAGCGGGGAGCGCTGCAGCGGGGTGTGGGGCTGCTCTCGCCGCCTCCGAAGCATCGTTGCCACCTCCGGAGCATCATCCCTCCTCCCTCCGCTCCGTCCTTTCCCTTCCGTGCCCTTACCCCGGTGTGGGGTGGGCAAAGGGCTCGGTGGTGGCTCAGTGCACCCTCAGGTGTAAACCCCTTCCCATGGCAGGCTGAGCTCGCGGCTGGTCTGCAGCACCGCGGCGTTTCCTAGAACCACAGAACGGTTTGGGTGGGAAGGGACCTTGAAGACCATCCCGTGCCACCCCCTGCCCTGGGCAGGGACACCTCCCCCAGCCCAGGTTGCTCCAAGCCCCGTCCAACCTGGCCTTGAACCCCTCCAGGGATGGGGCAGCCACAGCTTCTCTGGGCAACCTGGGCCAGGGGCTCACCCCCCTCACAGCCAACAATCTCTTCCTCACATCTCATCCAAATCTCCCCTCTTCCAGTTTGAAGCCATTCCCCCTTGTCCTATCACTCCATGCCCGCAGGGGTTTGGAGGATGGAGACTGTCACCCTGCCAGGACAAAGTGACAAGTCACAGAACGGTTTGGGTGGGAAGGGACCTTGACGACCATCCCGTCCCACCCCCTGCCCTGGGCAGGGACACCTCCCCCCAGCCCAGGTTGCTCCAAGCCCCGTCCAACCTGGCCTTGAACCCCTCCAGGGATGGGGCAGCCACAGCTTCTCTGGGCAACCTGGGCCAGAGATGCTCCAAGACGGGGGAAGGTGTCCATGCAGCGTGTTACTGTGGTCATTTCTGTGTGAGGATGAACCCCGAGCCCCCCCAGAATGTTGGTCCCGCTGGGCTGGGTGAATTCGGCCCCATTGGGTGCCCGGTTCCCCGAGGGAGGGTGCCTGGCAGGGAGGACCCCTCATCCTGCTGCGTTTGGACCTGTTACTCTCAGCTGGCCCCTTGGCTTGATGGAGCCAAGTCAGGATAAACCCACCTTTGGGAGAATTCCAGCAAATCCTGGGTAAAGGATGGGTTTGTCCCGCAGAGAGAGTGTTCGGTGCCCGGGCAGAGCGGGCTGTGCTCCTCCGGAGCTGTCACCCGCTTTTCTCCCTTCGATTTGGGACTTTCTGTGCCGGTACCAAACATCCTCCCATTTATCTCCTCCCTAAGATGACCCGCATCGGTCCTTTCAGCATCTTGCAGGAGGGCGTTTTTCTTCTTTTCCCTTTTCCTTCCTTTTCCCCCCCCCCAGCCTCCATCCGTCCTTTGAAGCTGCTTTTGCAGTTTTCCCCACGGCCCAGGACGTCCCCGTGGTCCCGGCCCCGGTTTGGGGGATGGAGATGGGGAAAACGTCACTTGAGCTGGTGCCGTGATGAAGCCAATTTTGCCGTCACTGGTAACGCCGGCTCCACCGGGTATTTCTGGATCGGGGAATGCGGTGCCGCACGTGAGCGTAGGGGCCGCATGCCAGGAAAGGCAAGGCCGTGCGGAGCTCGAAAAGGAAAATAACATATTTTTTTTTATTTTTTTTTTTGGAAAGGATGCATTTATTTGCCTTTATTTATCTTCCTAAAGCCTTTGGCTTCGTCTTTTTGATCTTGCCTTTGCAGCTGCGCAGCCGACGTTTGGTTTATTCAAGCTGCCGTCGTGCTGAGAGAGCACAAGGCTTTGCAAGGTGGGGTTTGGGGGACGGACGGCTTAATGTCGGCGCCTTCCAGAGGAGCGGCCGTGGCACGGCTGACTTCGGCGAGGACGCAACTGAAAAGGGAGGCAAAATGTTAAAAATATGTTAAAAATAGCGGATGGCCACAGAAAGTGGATGTGCCCCTACACGCGCAGGGAGAAATAGGGGGCTGTTCGGTAGAAAAGTGACACATTACGGATTGGTGCAAAGAGCCCCTGCTGCTCGCGCAACGCCAAGGTGAAACCGTGCAGAAACAGGTAAAATAGATGGGAAATAGGTGTAGTTGGTAAAAAACCCCAGAAGTAAAGACTTGGAAGAGGTGTCAGCCCTCTTGCCTCCCCAGCTCTTGGAGCTGTGGATTCAGCACCCCCAAATTCCTTGTTTTGTAAAAACATCTCCCAGCTGAGATTCCTCTTTGCTTTTTCTTTCTTCCCCCATTTGCGAAATGCTAACTCTGCTCCCTCGCCCGTCTCTCCAATTTAAAGCAATTTACTTGGAGCCGGGTATGAATTACTCAGCACAGAGTTAACCAGCACCTGCTTGTAGTTAATTGGCATGTGTGTTAATTGCTGTGATAGTCATACTTGTGCGAGCGCGCGAGGGGGTGTAGGGCAGGAGGGAGGGATGTGGGCTGCCTCCGTCCCAGCGCTTCTCACCGCTTCCCCGGGGCGATGCAGCGTTTCCCCATTCCCAATCCTTGCCCAGGTTTCCGGGTGCTGAAGAGGGACGGGATGAGTTTTTGCCGACGCCGGTCGCTTGGTGCAGCGCCCGTGATTTGCTTTACAGCAGGTTTGTAGGTCCCTTTCTGTGCCCTTGGACCCCCGCAGCCAAGATGCTCAGTGGTTGCGTGGAGATGGTCACCATGGCGACGGGTACCACTGGGGACGCCAGCATCCTGGGGGGGAGGCTGCGGGTGCCCGGGCTGCACCCTCTGATGTTTGAGCCATCCCAAGCCTGGTTTAGGATGGCACTGGGTCACGTTTTGGGCAAGCCCTGCCTTACAGGGCTGTGGAGATTCTCTAGTGTCTCGTAAGGGGGTGGGCTTAACCCATCCCATGGTGTTGGTGTGATTCGCTGGGGTGTCACGGCTTGGAGACGTCGGTGCCTCATCCTGCAGGGGATGGAAAGGGCCCGTGGGCTCGGACGCCACACGGAGTGGGCGCCTTCTCATCCCGCATGCACCACGGGAGGGCATGAGCCTTGTTTCCTTGGAAAACCGGGCTAAGGAGAAAGAAGCTGCTGTCTCAGAAGGAAGAAGAGATGATTTAATGACTGGGGATATTATATTGAATAAAACCACCCAAGTTAGAAGTTATTTAGGAGTTTAACTCCTTGTAAAAGCCCTGTGCTCTGGGTGCTTGGCTATATATATGTTTAGGTGTTTAGATTCCACCTGAGCACGGAGAAGGGTCGTGGATGATCCTGATGCTTTTTTTTTGGGGGGGGAGGCTGGGATTAGGGAGCCAGAGCAATTTGCTGGGGTGGGAGTGGGAGCTCTGGAGGCGCTGGGCTCGGTGCAGGGTGCAGGGGGGGTGCTGGGGGGTCGGGTGGGAGCAGGCAGGAGCGGCGCCGGCACGGTGGGCGGGAGCAGGGGAGTCTCTCCAGGTTCCTTGCGCTTGGCAGATGCTGATCAGAAACTCGAGCCTGCGGTTGGGCTTTCTGAAACAGCCACCTGGGCAGGAAACGTGAAAATACCTGGGTTTAAAAATACGTTGGAAAATAACCCCCAACCTAAAAAGAAATAAACCCACCCCAAAACCCCGGCTCCAACACTGGGAACATGAAAAAGGAGGAGGTTTAAATCCCCTCCGTGGGATGTTCGGAGAGCAGCAAACGGCTCCGTGCTTTTCTCCATCCCTCCTTTCCATCCCGTCCGAGGACCGCGCTCGCCGTGGGGTGTTTTCCTTCCCGTGCAGAGAAGAGGGATTAAGAGCGTCACGCGGCCAGCTCCTCTTCTCCCCACCATGACAAGCAAAAAAAAAGTGCTGTTAAGTCACCTTTTTTCCTGTGGGAAACTTTATCCAGCGCCATGAGCAGACCCCAAGGCTGGGAGGATGGTCCCCATCCAGCTGGGGGTGCCGAGGCCCCAGGAGTCGGGATTCCAGAGGAGGAAACGTGGTTTGTTGGTTGAAAAAGGTGATTTGTATGGAAACACCTGGGTTTTATTTGCGGCAGAGGGAGGGGAATGTGGTTTGAGTGCTGCCGCTCCCGTGCAAGAAGCACCGGCTCGTGCGAAGCCCGGGGCAGGGACGAGCAGCGCCGGAGTTTTCTCCTCATCCCTACAAACATCCCATCTCTTTTTCGAAAGCCGCGGAGCTTTTGGCCGCGATAGCATCCTGTGAAGAAGTCCCACAACCCAATTGCGTTAAAATATGCTTCCTTTCACTCGGTTTAAATTTACTGCCCGTTGTTCTCCAGTGTTTATTGTTGCTTCTGGAGAGTTCCTCTCTGGTTTGGACAGTAAATCCGCTGTCTTTTCAGACGGTTTCTCTGTCCAAGAGCTGCAGCACAAGGAAGGAATTAGCATCTTGCCTTGGGTCCGGATGCGGAGCTGTTGCTGCTTCGCCCTGCTGCTGGCGGTTTGGAGGATGGGGAAGCTGAATATTTTTCAGCCAGTGTAAAGAAATGGCAGCTCTGAAGGGAAAAGTTGCAAAGCAAACTTGGGGGGAAAGTTCCTCCTCTGCCAAATTTTCTCCATGCGTATGAAGTCCTCGCCTTGGCCCCCAGTGAAGCAAAAATCCTTGGGTTTGGCTTTTTCTGTATCACCGGCCTTTGAGCGATGCTCTCGCGGCAGCCCGGTGCCTGCATCCTCTGCTCACCGGTGCCAGCCCCAGTGGCGATGCTCTGGGACCCGTGATGCTGGGGGACCAGTGATGCTCTGGGACCCGTGATGCTGGGGGACCAGTGATGCTCTGGGACCCGTGATGTTGGGGGACCAGTGATGCTCTGGGACCCGTGATGCTTGAGGGACAGGGGATGCTGTGGGATCAGCGATGCTCTAGTACCAGTGATGCTCTGGGGACAGGCGATGCTGTGGGACCAGTGATGCTCTGCGATCAATGATGCTCTGGTACCAGTGATGCTCTGGGGACAGGCGATGCTCTGGTACCAGTGATGCTCTGGGGACAGGCGATGCTGTGGGACCAACGATGCTCTGGGACAGGCAATGCTCTGGGACCAGTGATGCTCTGGGACTGGTGATGCTCTGGTACCAGTGATACTCTGGGACAGGCGATGCTCTGGGACCAGTGATACTCTGGGACAGGCGATGCTCTGGGACCAGTGATGCTCTGGGATAAACGATACTCTAGTACCAGTGATGCTCAGGGACAGGCGATGCTGTGGGACCAGTGATGCTCTGGGGTCAGTGATGCTCTGGGACAGGCGATGCTGTGGGACCAATGATGCTGTGGGACCAGTGATGCTCTGGGGACAGGCGATGCTCTGGGGTCAGGCGATGCTATGGGGACAGGCGATGCTCTGGGACCAGTGATGCTGTGGGACCAGTGATGCTCTGGGGACAGGCAATGCTCTGGGGTCAGGCGATGCTATGGGGACAGGCGATGCTCTGGGACCAGTGATGCTCTGGGGACAGGCGATGCTATGGGGACAGGCAATGCTCTGGGACCAGTGATGCTCTGGGACAGGCGATGCTATGGGGACAGGCAATGCTCTGGGACCAGTGATGCTCTGGGGACAGGTGATGCTGTGGGGACAGGCAATGCTGTGGGACCAGTGATGCTCTGGGGTCAGGCGATGCTATGGGGACAGGCAATGCTCTGGGACCAGTGATGCTGTGGGGACAGGCGATGCTGTGGGACCAGTGATGCTCTGGGGACAGGTGATGCTGTGGGGACAGGCAATGCTCTGGGACCAGTGATGCTCTGGGGACAGGCGATGCTATGGGGACAGGTGGTGCTCTGGGACCCCTGATGCTCAGGGACAGGCGATGCTATAGGGACAGGCGATGCTCTGGGACCAGTGATGCTCTGGGGACAGGCGATGCTCTGGGGACAGGTGGTGCTCTGGGACCCCTGATGCTCAGGGACAGGCGATGCTCTGGGACCAGCCTTTTCAGGGCTGCCCGCAGAGGGACGAGGAACAGCAGCCGAAGGGCATCCCCCCAGCTCTGGCTGAGCATCCGCCATGGTGCCGGTGCTGCTCGCATCCGGATGGTCCCTCCCCTTTGCTGCTGGGAGGGGAAACACTCACCAATTTTGAGATATAACAATTCAAGCAGCAAATGCCATCCCTGTATGGTTTGTCCGTGCAAAGAGTCTTCCTGCTGGGATTTATGGGGAAAAAAAAAAAAGGGATTTTTGCTGCCCTCAGTCTCTTTGGTCTCTTTCCTGGGCTCCCCAATGCTCGTCTTCCCTGGAGGGCAAACTGTGGATGTCGGGGGGGTGGGAAGGTCTCGCTGTTCCCCTCTCAGCTGCTCGAACCAGTGCACGACGCGCGATGAATAATTTTACCCAAAAAAAAAAAAAAAGCAAAGAAAAAGATTAAGTGACTCACAACGACTCAATGAACCCCGAAAAACAAGTGTGGGAGCGAGACCGTCAGGGCTTGTTTGTTGTCAGAGCGTGGTCTGATGCGGAGCTGAAGGACGGGGCCAAGGTCACTGGGGGGTTCCGGGGGGTCCGAGGGGGGGGCACTGCGTGCTCTGGGGTGGGAGAGGAGCAGGAGGAGCTGGGTCAGGGCTGGACACGGTTGAATTTTGGGATGATGGGAGGGGAGGAAAAGTGGTTTGGTTTTTTTTTTTTCCATGTTTTTCATAACAAGACGGGAGGGCTGGGGGCTGCCAAGCGGAGGCAGATAGGAAGCTATTTTGGGACCGGCTTTTCCCTCTGCCCGGGTATTGGCACGGGGCACCCTCGCCTGAAATGCAGGGTTATCCCTGCTCTTTGCTGGCCACGGAACCAGGAATAAAAATCACCTGCAGAAAAATGAACCGGCCGGCTTTATCCCCCTGCCTCGCCCCCGGGACAAATAATCCCCCTGCGTCGATCCCAGATGGATGGAAACAACCGGCATCGGGCTGTTGTTGAGCCCGGTCGAAGCCCGGGCTGACGCGGCTTCCTTCGGAGTCCTTCCCCTCACCCAGAAGAATTAGTTTTCTGCGCCTGATTATAGTTCTGTGGTTTTTTTTTTTTTTAAGTAATCAAATAAAGACATTTTAAAATTCCAAATTGACGATTAATGCAGAAATTGGAGACGGATTTAAATCACCCGAGCTAATCACCAGCCACTCGACTGCTTATGACTTTATTAAGAGAAAAAAAGAAATTTAAAAAAAAAAAAAAAAAAGTCTGGAGTGTCACGGAGGAATAATGATTCACGGGCTCCTCGCTGCCGTCTCCTCCTCCTTGACGAGCATCGCCGTGCCCGGCCCACACGTGTCCTGCGGCGCTGGTGGTTTTGGGCTCCGTCCTTGGGCTTTTTTCGAGACTGGGTTGGATAAATAGGAATTATTTAATTTTTTTTTAATGCTGAGATGGTGGTGAGATGCTGGTGAGTTGCCCAGAGAGGTGGTGGATGCTCCATCCCTGGGAAGAAGCAAGGCCAGGTTGGACCAGGAGCAGCCTGGTCTAGTTGAAGATGTCCCTGCTCGTGGACAAGACTAAAAAAAGTCTTTTCCAGCCCAAATTATTCTGTGATTCTGAATCGCTTTGCGGCCTTCCCGGCCCCAGAGCTGAGCGGGAGGATGGAGCAGAGGGGACGGCCGGGGGGGCAGGAGCGGGGATGGCGGCGGGGACGGTGCTGGGATCCTGGGTGGGGTTTGGGGACAAGACGGTCTCACCCCTGTCTCTCTCCTTCCGCAGGTTTCTGAGCAGCCGCTGACGGCTCAGCCCCGCTGGATCCGGCCGCGCAGGGGGATACCATGAACTGAGCAAGGAGCGGCGCAGAATTCCCCCATTTTTTTTTTTTTAATTTTGGCTTTTTTTGGTTTGGGTTTTTTTTTTTTTTTTTTTCCCCTTTTCATCCGGGGAAAACGATAAAAAAAAAAAGCTCCCCCCCCCCCCGCCCTCCCCAACGCTCTTTAATGAAAGCGTTTTAAAAGGGGGTTGTTTTTTTCCCCCCCTCCCCTGAAGCGAAGTCGTCCCCGGGTGCGGTGAGGATTTCCCGAGAAGATGGGGAGAAAAAAGATCCAGATCCAGCGGATCACGGACGAGCGCAATCGGCAGGTCGGTGCTTTCCCTTCGCCTCCTTCCTCCCACCTTCCTCCCGTCGGGTATTTTAATGGTTCTGTTCAAAAACGACCCATTTCCATCCCATTTTTGGGCCAACCGGGGCTTTTTTTTTGTTGGGTTTTTTTTTTTTTTCACCCCAACTCATAAAATAAGCAGATGGACGAAACTCGGCACCGGGGGCTGGATTCAGGCGGATGCCCAAAACCAGGCAAACGGCCCCATTTTGCCACGGCCCCCACCCAGGCGTCGCTCCTCGCCTTGGAGCTCCTCGCGCCGTTTCCATCTAAGCGCTTTTCCAGAAGAAAGTATCTTCTCCAGTTCATTCCCCCTTTTTATTTTTTTATTTCTTTTCTTTCTGTCGTGCAGAAAATATATTTCAGTTGACGTTTTCCGTGAGGTTTTTCCAATAAAAAACAGCCACAACAAGTATCCATTTTTCTGAACGCAAAACAACCCGAATTATGCGCTTTTTTTTTTCCTCTTTTCTTTTTTTCTCAGTCGAAAACTTATATGGGTCCAGGGTTTGGGTTTTTTTTTCCCCTTGCGCTCTGTTGAAGCCAAGCAGCAGGCACGCACGCGTGTGCGTGTGTAATAGAAATACATGCGCGTATCTCAGAGGGGAAAAGAAAAAACCCGATTTTTCCCTAATTTATGTGTTCCTTGAGTCGGAGCGGCTTTGCCGGACCAGGTGATGACTCCATCCATGTATTTTCCCCATAACAACCAGACTTTCAGGCGGGTCCTTTTGCTCCGTGGCTTCCCGTGCTCCTTGAATTTGGCTCAGCAGATCCAAGCCTCCGCCTTGAATCCAGCCATCGCCGCCGATGCCCCGGCCTGGCCGGCCACGCTTCTTCTCTACTGCTTTTATTCCAGAAAAAAAAAGAAAAAAAAAAAAAAAAAGGATGTGTATACATTCCTAATGCTTAAAAAGTGACGAATAACAGAATGGGATGAACTGGTTTGTTGCTGCGCAGCAAAGCAATAGAAAATCGCAGGTTTTCTTCATTAGGGCGTTATTTGGTGGGGGGGGGGGGATGGGCAGCAAACGGTTTTTGATAATGTCCCGGTTGCTCGTGGCGCTGCGGGATTGCGGAACGAGCAGGCAGTGGGGCCTTGGGGGTTGTTAAAGAAGCTGGAGTGTGTTTTACGGGGCCGCGTTGTGTCAGGGAGGGCTTTGCAGCTCCTGGAGCCCCATTAGGAGTTGGAGTGAACGGAAAATATTTGGTAACGCTGGAGGTTGATGGCGGAGCCTGGCCCCGTTGTATAAGTCTTCGGGAAAGGAAAGAGGCGGTTGTCTGCCAAAGGCAGGAGCCGAGGCGGTGGGAGGCGTTTTGGGGGGGACCTTGAGCAGCTCCTTGGGGCCGGGCTTGGGCTGGAGACGCAGAGCCTGGCCCAGGTGTCCCCGGCCGAATGGAGCCCAGGTGGGACTGAGCAGCAGGAGGTGCTCAGCGTGGCCGGGGGATGCGGTTTTCGCACCGCTCAGATGTCAGGTGGTGTCCCCAAAGGCCACCTCCGGGGTCTGGGGGACGTTGGCTTTCCCTTAGTGTCCCTGTGTCCCTGTCCGGGCCGGTCCTTCCAAAACCCATTGTGGGAGCATCGCTCCCCACGCATCGCTCCCCACACATCCCTTTGCTTTTCCCAAAACCCAGCCCTGTTCCAGTCGGGTGTCAGCGAAGCAGCAGCTCTTTAATCGGTCACCGGCGCAGGCTTTGCAGGCTTCTCGCTGCTCCCTTTCTTTGGGAAACAGGGACGCGCCAAGAAGAGAAGGCGTCTCGTATGAACGGCTGCTCCGGGCAGCGGGTCCCTGATCGGGTCCAACCACTGCAGTGTGAGCAATGTGGGGCTGGGGCATCTGTCGCCTCCGTAAAGGGGTGATGACCCTCCTGCTTTGCACTACGTCTGCAATGGCAGGGTCTGGCCTCTGGGCTCAGCAGTGTCCCATCTTGCTTCATCTCATTCCCCTTCCCTTCCTCCCCTGCTGTTGTTGCGGGTCGGAGATGAGAAGTGTCCCCTCAGGCCCGGCTGCCATCGCTGTGGGGCTCAGCTGGCTGAAACTCTGGGTCCGGCAGTATCCTCATGGAGTTGTGGAATAGTTTGGGTTAGGTTGGAAGGGAGCTTGAAGCCCACCCAGTGCCACCCCCTGCCCTGGGCAGGGACACCTCCCACCAGCCCAGGCTGCTCCAAGCCCCGTCCAACCTGGCCTTGAACCCCTCCAGGGATGGGGCAGCCACAGCTTCTCTGGGCAACCTGGGCCAGGGGCTCACCCCCCTCGGAATGAGGAATTTCTTCCCAATATCTCATCTAAATCTCCCCTCTTTTGGTTTAAACCCATTCCCAACGTCCCATGGCTCCCCTCCCTGCTCCAGAGTCCCTCCCCAGCTTTCCCGGAGCCCCTTTAGGGACTGGAAGGGGCTCCAAGGTCTCTGCGGAGCCTTCTCTTCTCCAGGCTGACCCCCCCAGCTCTCTCAGCCTGTCCCCACAGCAGAGGGGCTCCAGCCCTCCCAGCAGCTCCGGGGCCTCCTCCGGCCCCGCTCCAACAGCTCCGTGTCTCTCCTGTGCTGAGGCCCCAGCGCTGGAGGCAGCCCTGCAGGGGGGTCTCCCCCGAGCGGAGCAGAGGGGCAGAATCCCCCCCCTCGCCCCCTGCCCACGCTGCTGGGGATGCAGCCCGGGCTGCGGGGGGGTTCTGGGCTGCCAGCGCACGGTGCCGGCCCATGGCCAGCTTTTCCCCCCCAGCACCCCCAAGCCCTTCTCTCAGGGCTGCTCTCAGCCTCCATGGCAGCCCCCTCCAAGGCTCGGCACGGGGGGGCACGGCTCGGCTCTCCCAGGAGCTGAGCAGGCCGGCGCTGCTGAATTGTGCATGGGGGCCCATGCCGCGGTGCTGCCACTGGAAATGCAGGTCTTGCAGCCCCAGCCGCGAGCGTGCACCATCTGCGGCGTGTGCCGGCACCTGCCTGGGTCAGGAGGGGGACGGGGAATGGGAGTAGTGCCTGGATGCGCTGGAGAAGGAGGGATTCACCAACGGTCGTGCAAGGAGGTGGAGGCAGAGCCGCTCTCGACGCCTGCCTTTCCGCTCGCCCTGCAAGTAGAGTTCATCAACGGTGGTGTTTCGGGGCCGTCGAGGCGTTGGGAACCGCAGGAGGAGTTAAGGTCGTGCTGGGGCTCCCCAAAGCCTTCGCTGGGGGGTGAAGCTCTTCCCATGTGTCTCGCACCGCACCCAACCGAGAGCGTCGGCGAGTCCGTCCCTGCTCCCGCCCCGGGTCCTGCCTCCCCTGGGTGCGGGGACCAGCAGCCCGCACGGAGGAGAGCAGAATTACAAGCAGAAGCAAAACCAGGGGAGGAGAGCAAGTAAGAGTCACTAATGTCATTAGCGGAATTACTGGGGAGGATTTGCCAGAACAGATCAGACCATCAGTCCTTCAGGGCCAGCCTGCTGACTCTGGCAACCGCCAATATGGTCTGCATCAGGGGAAAGGCAAAAATCCCCTGCTAGTGTGGGGCAGTAATTCCTTCCTGACCCCTTTGGTGATCGGCTTATGCCCTGAAGCATGAGATTTGATTACCCTCTTAGACTTAGAAGGTTAATTCTTCTGGATGAGGCTCGTGCGCGGCGGCAGGGGAAGGTTTGGGGTTTCTGTCCCGGGTCCCGGGTAGATGTGCAGGGCGGTGTTTGGTGATGCTTTTGCGCGACGGGGCCGGCTAAATGGCAAATCCTTGCTTTCCTCTGCTGGAAGCGAGGGTGTCAAGACAGAGGGACGCTCCTGCGCCCCGTCCCTCTCTGTAGAGGGAACATCCGCTCGTCCGCAGGGGGATGGGTTGGTGCGTTGGGTTCTGCTTGGCTCTGCTCAGGTCGGTGGTTGATCTGGGGCAGGTAACGCCCCGTTCTCCTTCCTTGCTCGAGGGCAATACCCAAATGACGCCTGTTGCTAGTCTTCATGGCCAGGAGTTGCCCCCTCAGCCTCACCCCCTTGTCTCCGATCTCAGTGGCCCAGTGGGCTCGTGGCACCCGGCAAGGTGGTTTTTGGTGACGTGTCCCTGGCACCAGCGGTTGCAGAAACAACCGCCCTCGGCTGTTCCCTCTGTTTTGGCGGAGACGCCGTGTGTTTTCCTCTCGAGGGCTCCTCGGGCGGCTTCCAGCGTGAGTCAGAGCAGCAGGGCCATTGCGGCGAGGGACAGTGAGGGACGCCGTGCCGGGCTGCGGCTACTGCCAGAGCGATGGCGGAGCCGCTGGTCTCTAATGGGGACGTGGGACCAGAAACGCTGCTGGCACGGTGTTGGGGAGCCCTGGGTTGGTTTTAGACACGGAGCTGTTGGAGCGGGGCCGGAGGAGGCCCCGGAGCTGCTGGGAGGGCTGGAGCCCCTCTGCTGTGGGGACAGGCTGAGAGAGCTGGGGGGGGTCAGCCTGGAGAAGAGAAGGGTCCGCAGAGACCTTGGAGCCCCTTCCAGTCCCTAGAGGGGCTCCGGGAAAGCTGGGGAGGGACTCTGGAGCAGGGAGGGGAGCCATGGGACGAGGGGGAAGGGTTTTAACCAAAAGAGGGGAGATTTAGATGAGATGTGGGGAAGAAATTCCTCATTCCGAGGGGGGTGAGCCCCTGGCCCAAGTTGCCCAGAGAAGCTGTGGCTGCCCCATCCCTGGAGGGGTTCAAGGCCAGGTTGGACGGGGCTTGGAGCAACCTGGGCTGGGGGAGATGTCCCTGCCCAGGGCAGGGGGTGGCACTGGGTGGCCTTTAAGCTCCCTTCCCACCCAAACCATTCTGTGATTCTGTCATTAGTGCCTGTCCTGCTGCAGGAGCAAAGCCGCAGGGTCCCACCTGAAGTCATACGGTGCGGCAATGGCTGCAGTGTGGTGCCGCCGGCTTGGTCTTGGTGCTGGGAGCAGCCCGGGCCAGTGCCCAGCAGCAGCGATTTTGGGTGGCCGAGAGGCCCAGGATGCCACCAGGGAGGAGGAATTGCCGATGACACCGGCGCTGGCCCCCAACTAATTTAATTTGCGTGACAGCATGCTGCAGCCGGGGTGGACACCGGCAACGTGAGCTGCGGCGCCCGCAGCCCGGCTGCGGTGCGAGGGGGTGCACGTGGCGGGGAGCAGCGGCGCGGGGCGCCAGCCCTGCCCTTTCCAGAGGCGATTAGAGCCGAATCCCGTTACTGCTTAATCATGTCCGGGAGATGGCGGGGAGGGACGGGGCAGCTCCCTGCACCATGTGGCTCCATGCTCCATCTCTTGGGGTGCTCGGTGCCGGACCCCAGTGGGTGCGTGCTGGTGGCGTCGCGGCGGTGGCACTTGTCACCGCCGGTGTGGGTGGAGAAGCTCCGGGTTAAGCTGTTTGGATGGTGACTGTAACGCCGTTAACTGGAGTTGAGCGAAGGCAGCAGCCTGGTTCGCTCTCCTTCCTCCGCGCTGCAAATTCGAGCTCTTCAGCTGCAAAATCGATGCCGCGGCCGAGGCCTTAAGTGGGGTCGAGCCCTCCCGTGCGTGTGTGGGGCGAGGGAGCCGCTCTCCACACCCGAGGGCATCTCAGCTCATCTCCAGCTGCTGCTTCCCCCCGCTCAGAGTGATGCTGACCTCCCTGCCTTTGATTTTCCTTTTCTTGTCTGATTTGCTAAGAAGGCATTGGCCAAGCGTTGCCTGCGCCATTCCAGCCGGGATGGAGAGCCCCCAGACCGCCTCCCTCCCCACCAGCTGGGTCCCGCTGGGAGCACGGCGGCGAGAGCCGAGTGTGGGCTGGGAAATGCAGCCCCAACCTCTGCCCGGCGTCTGGAGCCGGTTTTGGAACACGCGGCCCAGCTCCGTCCCCCAGCCGGCTCGCATGGATCAGTCCGGCGAAAGATGCCTCGTTAGCTCTTAACGAGAGCTCAAGGAGAGCAGGGGACGCGGGTGCTGTGATCCGGGGGCGGGCAGGCGATGAGGAAAAATGCCCCGAAGGAGGTTTATGGGGACAGCAAGGAGGTGGCAGCACCTCCCCGGTGCCGGGGCTCAGGGTGCCTTTGGGTAGCGCAGCCCCCAGGAGCAGCGGGTGCTGGGAAGCAGGAGAGGGATGGGGTGGGCGAGTGGCGTGGAGCAGCACCCTGGGCGGCTTTGGGGTGACTGAGCCCCCCCCCCCCGGCTCTGTGGCACCCGGGGTCGGGTGCTCCAGCGCTACTGCAGCGAGCGGGGACGAGGTCTGCGCTGCTTGAATATTCAACTTTAAAAAAAAACCAAACCCAAACCAAACCAAACCAACAACTCGCAGCCCCCGGCCAGATGGTAGCTCTGCTGGGGATTTTGCTGAAATTTATTTTCTCTCGATCTGGCAATATGTGATTTCCAGCGCTGATAATCATCTTTGTGCTTGCGGAGCGTCTGCCTTTGGAGGATCCCAAAATAGGCAGCGATACGAACCGGGTGCAAGAGGGAGGTGGGAAAGGGGAGCTCGGGGTGGTTGTCCACGTGGGGAAACTGAGGACAGAAGACTCCCTCTGCCCTCCCCTTCCTTTTGCCCTTCCTCCGGTGGTCATCCCAGTTTTCTCCGGGAGGTGTTGGGTCCATGGCAGCGTGGGCACGGCTTCTGACCAGGTCCCTCCTTGCTTTCAGGTGACCTTCACCAAGCGCAAGTTTGGCTTGATGAAGAAAGCCTACGAGCTGAGCGTCCTGTGCGACTGCGAGATCGCCCTCATCATCTTCAACCACTCCAACAAGCTGTTCCAGTACGCCAGCACCGACATGGACAAGGTGCTGCTCAAGTACACCGAGTACAACGAGCCCCACGAGAGCCGGACCAACGCGGACATCATCGAGGTGAGGCCGCCCGTCCTCTCCTCTCCCCGGCTTTGCTGTTGTGGTGGAGCCAGGGCCGGGTCCGGCACCGCAGCCGGATGCAGGAGGTCGGTGAAGGGTGGGGATGGGAGCGAGCAGATCTCTGACACCGGGCTGATTTTGCATCTTTTTAGTCCAGCCTACAAAAATACTCAGTTCTGGGTGGTGGAGTTTGAGGCTGTCTCGAGTTACGTGTTGAGCTACTGCCGTAAAATTGAGGTGCGGGTTTGCTTTGTGGGACTTCCCCGTGGTCCAGGCAAACCTGGGATGGTTTTGGAGGCATCTCCTGGGGCTCCTGTGCTGGGTTCCAAAAATACTCAGTTCTGGGTGGTGGAGTTTGGGGTTGTCCTGAGTTATGTGTTGAGCTACTGCCGTAAAATTGAGGTGCGGGTTTGCTTTGTGGGACTTTCCTGTGGTCTGGGCAAACCCGGGATGGTTTTGGAGGCATCTCCTGGGGCTCCTGTGCTGGTTCCTTGGTGCAGCTGGTGGCATCGCCCCTGTGTGTTGTTTCAGATGTGCGTGGTGGGGTTCTAGGAGGGCACCAGCAGCTGAATCAGAGTAATTCAGGTTGGGAGGGACCTTCAGGTGCCTCTGGTCCAACCCTTGCTCAAAGCACGGCCAACCTCAGGAGGAGGTGGGGTTGCTCAAGGCTTGTCCGGCTGCATTTTGTGGGTCTCCAAGGATGGCGAGTCCAGGCTGACCAACCCCAGCGCTGCCAAGGGCACCGTGTCCAAACCTCGCCAACGCCAAGGCCACTCTCCTCCTCCAGCCTGCTGCATCTCAGCCAGTGCACTCAGGCTTTGATTTGATGAAGGAGAAGGAAAACAACCCAACCTACCTCCTAAATCTTGGCTTTTTTGCATTTTTTTCCCCATGAAACGTGTCTTTTTGAGAGGTTTGGTCTTGAAGTTTTCACCTTGCCGTCCGCCCAGTTCCCACCGACGTCCTGACGCAGGAGTGGGTTGAGCCATGGCCAAGCAACCGGCAGCACCTGCTGGGGTTTGGTGACTGCTCTGCCAGCACAGGGTTGCATAGGGGCCTTAGAAATGGTTCAAAAATGTCTTTTTTGGCCAGTTTGAGCCAAGTAGCGCCCATCCGCCGTGAAAACGCCGGGGTTTTGCAGGCACGGTTCCCCGCCGTGCTTGTCAGCGCAGCCTCTCCCAGCCTCTCCGGGATGCTCAGACTGCGGCGCTCGCAACGTCGGAACAGATTTGTCTTGGCCTAAAAATACCGTAAACATTTTGGGCAGCGTTCTCTGTTCCCTTATGGTCCAAGATGCAAACACTCCCAAGCCGACAAGTTACACACAGTCCTTGGCACCCAAAGAAATAACTGTGTTTGCACCACATGAAAAGCTGGATCTGCATCCAAAGCCGAGGAGAGGAACATCGGGAGCGGAAGGATATTGGTGGATGGCAAGAAAAAGAGCCCAACCGCGCCGGGCTCGGCACGTCGCGCCGGCAGAGCCGCCTCGGAGCGAAACCCGCCGGCATGAGGTGTGTTTTGAGGCCGCTGGAGCATCCCTCCTCATCCTCAGCTTGTCTCGGAGCGGGGTTAGGGCTGCTCGAAGGTTTTTACTGCTTTCGCTCCCAAATGCCCCTCTCCGTGAGACCGTTCCTGCTCCTGGTGCTGATTTCCATCTCCCCCCAGCCATCTCCCCTCGCCCAGGCTTTGTCCCCGCCGCGCACAGACCCAGTTTATCTCATGTTTCTTGGTGGCTCCCAGTTGAACTTGACTCTTCCAAGGGTATCTTGGCATCCTTGGAGCTTCCCCAGCACCAAGCATTTATAGAGCCGTGAAGGCACAGGCCTTTTTGCTACCAAATTTGCTACCAAATAGGATTTTAAGTGGATTTTAAGGGGCCGCTGCATGTGTCTGCCTCCCCCGTAGCACCCGTGGCCCCTTTTCTGCCGCAGGGATGCAACCCTGGCTGGCTCTGGCAGCATCTTGGAAAGGGTGAGGAGCAACCGGGACCTGGGTGAATCCAGGCAGAAGCCTCTTGATTCCATTTTCCTGGCTGAGGGGGAGCGAGAGGTGGCTCCGGAGGCTTGGCCAAGCCGAGGTCTCCTCTCCCGGCTGGGCTGGGGGGCTCCTGGGGCCCAGGGTGCTGGTACCACCGCTCCCGATGTTCCTCTCCTCGGCTTTGGATGCAGATCCAGCTTTTCATGTGGTGCAAACACAGTTATTTCTTTGGGTGCCGAGGACTGTGTGTAACTCCGGGTCGGATAAATTGCTCTGTTCAAATTATGTTTTAAAACAACGGTAAAGATGAAAATCCCCCCGCCTTTTTTGGTTTTTTGGATCCTGGGGAGGTGCGGCCCATGAGGGGCACTGGGAACACCCCATCACGGGTGGCCCGGCGATGTCCTTGAGGGATTTATCCCCCTGGATGAGTTTATCCTCCGGGATGAGTGTAGCCAGCCCCGGTTCAAGAGGGGTTCAACACCCCGGCTGCTGTCGGGGACCATCCCGTGGCGGGGGGGGGCACATCAGGGATCAGGATTCAGCCACGCAAACCCAGCGGCTCGCTCTGTTCCCGGCAAAGTCCCGGTCACTGCAAGCTTTTAAGTCTGAGAAAATCTCTCCTAATGCAGAGAGGGGGGTTTCCTTAATCAGGGGGGGGACAGCTGAGGCCCCCAGACAGGCACGCTGGGTGCCACGTGCGCGCCCGGCCTGGGATCACGCCGGCTTTGCTCCTCGCTGTCGCTTCTCGTTTCCCCGCAGCCCGGCTGACGTGCCAGTTTCTGATAAGGGACTTGGACGGGAGCAGAGCTCGCCGGGCGCGGGGAGGCTCCGCAGCCAGTTAAAATCACCCAGCGATTTCTTGCCTTTCCTTGGCTGAATGTCCCGGCTGGGGTGTGGGGAGGCGGGGGGGGGGCTGACTTTTCCTTAATTCTCCTTCCTGGGGTTGTTATTCCCCAGAGTGTGTGAAATCCGGCATTTTGCAGGATGCTGGGGAGGCGGCAAAGTGCAGAGGCAGCTTCATCCTCATTCTCATCCCCATCCCCATCCTCATCCCCATCTCCATCCCTTTCCTGAACCCCATCCTCATCCCCATCCTCATCCCCATCCTCATCCCCAACCCCATCCTCATCCCCGTCCCCATCTCGATCCCTGTCCCCATCCTGATCCCTATCCCCATCCTCATCCCCATCCCCATCCTGAACCCCATCCTCATCCCCATCCTCATCTTCATCCCCATCCCGAACCCCCTCGTCATCCTCATCCCCAACCCCATCCTCATCCCCAGCCCCATCCTCATCTTCATCCCCATCCCCATCCTCATCCCCATCCCCATCCTCATCTTCATCCCCATCCCCATCCTCATCTTCATCCCCATCCTAATCCCCATCCCCATCCCTATCCCCAACCCCATCCTCATCCCCATCCCCATCCTAATCCCCAACCCCATCCTCATCCCCATCCCTATCCCCAACCCCATCCTCATACTTATTCCCATCCCCATCCTCATCCCCATCCTCATCCCCATCCCCATCCCTATCCCCAACCCCATCCTCATACTTATTCCCATCCCCATCCCCATCTTCATCCCCATCCTCATCCTCCTCCTCCTCACCCAGACTTCCCCAAAGCCCGGGGCGGTTGCGTCTCCCTCCTCCAAGGGAAGTCGACCACATCCTGGTCAAGCATCGTTTCCTCTCGCGTGTTCTGTGTTTCCTGCTGCTCTTTGGGCTGGAAACCTGCTCCCGTCCCAGCTGGGATCATGGGAACATGGCCTGGAAGAGCGGGTCCTGCCATGGGGGAAATCCCGATAAAGTGGGAGGACCTGGGGACGGCAGGGAGCCGGGACAATGCTGAGCAGGTTTTTTTGGGTTTGGTGTTTTTGCCATGTGAAGTTCTCACCCTGGTTTTCTCCTTTGAAAATTTTCTGCTCTGAAGGAATTGGATTTAAATCTACTTGATCTGAAAAACAGTCGCGTTCCACTGGATGCAACCCAGTGACAAAAAGGTTTCACGCATCTTTGCATCTTCTCTTTTTCCCCTGGAAAAGGGAATGAGGAGGAACGAGGGGGAAGGCAGCGCCGGCTGGCCCTTCCCTGCTCTTTTCTAAAAGCCCTTGCAGGGATCCTGAAAACGGGAATCTTTGGGTTTGATTCTCACTCCAGCGGGATTGTTTCCCTTTTACATCACCCTGTCAAAAAAATGAGGGGAAAAAAAAAAACAACCAACCCCAGCAGCCAAGGCCGGGATGGCTGGAAATGGCATTTTGTTGTCCCAAACCTCTCTTTGAGCGGCAGATTGCTGCGAGCCGCGCTGCTTGGGCTCGTGTCCCGCTGCGACTCGGGGCCCCGGTCACCCAGCGCCACCGGTGCCGTCGTCCCCGTCCTCTGCTGTGCCAGCTCTGGAGCCCGTCCCCGTCCCCTTCGTCCCCTCCCTGCCCGCGGCTCGGCCGGCCCCGCGCTGTGCCGAGGGTTATAATCCCATCGCACGCTGCTGGGGAGGGTTTTTTCCCCTCCATGGTCGATGCTTCCTGGGGCTGCCGGTGGGTTTCCGACAGGAGCGGGGATGGTGGCAGCGTGGCCACCACAGCTCGGGGTGCTGCCAGCTGAGCTCGGCAGGGAGGTGTGGGTCTCCAAGGTAATTAAGTTAGGACTAATTGTCTGAAGTTAGTGGCTGGGGAGAGGGAGGAGAGCAAGGCAGCAGCTGCACGGTTGGAGCTCTATCGGACACCAAGTGTGTTAGGCCTGCGGAAAGGCTTTTGGAGATGCGCAGAGGGGAGGGTGGTGTGAGCTCGGAGGGGGTTTTCTGGGTCTGGATGAACAGAGCTGCCTTCGCCCCGTCGCTCTGCTTTTCCTCATGGTGGGAACAACCCCCAGGACAATTTCACGCGGACTTCAAAATGGCAAAATGCTGCAGCCAGTGGCATCTGCCTGTGCTCCTCCCTGCAGTAAATACGGGGCAGAGCTGGGGGAGGTGGAAAGTGCTTAAAGTTGGAAGGTGTGCGGAGCGGTGACACGCCGGAGGGACGGGATGGCATCCAGAGGGACTGGGACAGCGTGGAGAAGTGGGTCCATGTGAACCTCATGGGGTTCAACCAGGCCAAGAGCAGGGTCCTGCCCCGGGGTGGGGGCAGCCCCCGGCGCCAGCCCAGGCTGGGGATGGAGGGATGGGGAGCAGCCCTGAGAGAAGGGCTTGGGGGGGCTGGGGGGGGAAAGCTGGCCATGGGCCGGCACCGTGCGCTGGCAGCCCAGAACCCCCCCGCAGCCCGGGCTGCATCCCCAGCAGCGTGGGCAGGGGGCGAGGGGGGGGATTCTGCCCCTCTGCTCCGCTCGGGGGAGACCCCCCTGCAGGGCTGCCTCCAGCGCTGGGGCCTCAGCACAGGAGAGACACGGAGCTGTTGGAGCGGGGCCGGAGGAGGCCCCGGAGCTGCTGGGAGGGCTGGAGCCCCTCTGCTGTGGGGACAGGCTGAGAGAGCTGGGGGGGTTCAGCCTGGAGAAGAGAAGGCTCCGCGGAGACCTTGGAGCCCCTTCCAGTCCCTAAAGGGGCTCCAGGAAAGCTGGGGAGGGACTCTGGAGCAGGGAGGGGAGCTGTGGGACGAGGGGGAATGGTTTAAACCAAAAGAGGGGAGATTTAGATGAGATGTGAGGAAGAAATTCCTCATTCCGAGGGGGGTGAGCCCCTGGCCCAGGTTGCCCAGAGAAGCTGTGGCTGCCCCATCCCTGGAGGGGTTCAAGGCCAGGTTGGACGGGGCTTGGAGCAACCTGGACTGGGGGGAGGTGTCCCTGCCCAGGGCAGGGGGTGGCACTGGGTGGGCTTCAAGCTCCCTTCCCACCCAAACCAATCTATATTCTATGATTAAAACCTCCTGGGCCCCTTCGTCGCTGTGGATAGTAGAAAGGAGAAGGATGTCGTGGCTCAGCTCTTGAAAATCCAGTTGGGAGGTTCCCTTCTCCCAGGGTGCTGGGGGATGGAGGTTGCTCATCCCACCTCCCACCTCCTGAAGCCACTGCAGCCTTTGGCAGAGAAGAGGAGCTTCCAGGGGTGGGAGGGATGGCCCGCACCGTTCCCCACCAGGGATGGGAGGGCAGAGGCGAGAGATCCCAGTTACTGCCGTGGCAAATGGAACCGCTGCGAGGTGGGCACAGCCCCCTGTAAGACACTGGAGAATCTCCCCAGCCAGCACCCAAAGGAAACCCAGCTTCATCCCTTCCACCGCTCACGGAACAACCTCATTTTTTTCCATTTTGCCTCTGAAAGAGAAAGAGAAGGCGGAAAAAACTTTGTTTTTTTTTCTTATTTTTTAAAGAAAGGCTCAACTTTCCGTCTTTCGGCTGCATCGGCGAAACAAAAGGGTTTGGAAAAAAAAAATCTGCAAAAAAGCAGCTTCCAAAAAAAAAAAAAAAAAAGGTGAAGACGTTCCTTCCCCACCGGCAGCACCAGTTCCTTTTTTTGGCCCATTCTAAAAACAAACAAGGACGTGGACAAAAATAGCAAAATAATAGGGAAAAATCCTCGGGAACCTGCAGGAAAAGCCCTGGGAACCTCCCGTTCATGCCAGCGACTCCGATTCCCACTACCCTTCTCTATAAAGACACAATAAATAACATGAATTAGGAATACCAGGAATTGTTATTAGGTAATTAGTTAATGATAATTAGTAGCAGGAATTATTGGTGACACCAGACGGGGCTTCAGATGCCACCACGGTCAAGAGCCAGATCCTTTGCCGGCGGAGCTGGACGTGGATGAGGACTTTTCCCCTCTGCAGCTCAAATCTAAGGAACGAGCCTTAACATTACGACCGCGAAGGAGTAATTTTAATCGAAAATATTGTGAAAAGCTTCAGCTGGGTGGGAAACAGGCTGGGGGACGGGTTTGCTGCCTGTTGCTTGACCCACTCCAAGCAAAAATTCCCCGACAAGCTCCATGTTTCCCAGAGCTCGCAGGTAGATGAGGAACCACTCCAGGATACGCTTTGGCCTCAAAATAGAGATATTTATTGCTGTTTAGGAAGACAGAGGAGAATTGTCAAGGCTCTTTTTTTTTTTTTCTTCTAAAATTTTTTCCCCCTGCTGAATTTGGCATGAAAAGAGCCCAAGACTTCCAGGAAATTCTGCAGCTTTGACTTGTAAAAAAAAAAAAAAAAAAAAAAAAAAAATGGAATTGGCAAGTGACGGTTCCGTAATAACGCCTAATTGCTTTTGGTATTTTGAAAATAGAATGATTAAGTGTGCCCGCGGAACGCAGTCTGTCTGCAAACTGGCCGCTGAGCACCAAAGAGGAACTTTGGGGTGTTCTTTTTTCACCCTACCCCGCGCGTAACCCCAATGCGTGATTACCAGGCTCCTGTTAACGAAGGAGGAGGAGGCGTCGCATCGTTAACACCCTGCCCGGCTCGTGGCGCGGGGTTTGCTGCCTGGGCGTTGTCATTGTCACCTCCCTGTGTCACCCCCACACAGGGCTCGCCGTGCCACGGTCCCTCTCGTGCCACGCTCTTGCTGTGGTCCAACCATTATGGTTTTTTGTTTTCCTATTTTTAAGGAGGTTTTTCCCTATTTTTAGCAGGAGAGCAGATGTCGTTAAGGTTTATTTCCCCTCGTTGTCGTTGTAGTAATAATTGTAGGTGACGAATGAGTCTGAGCTGGTACGGGGCCAAATTCAGCTCCGGTGTAAAGAGATCCTTTGAAAGCAAAGAAGTTTCTCTCCATCCCTCCGTCCATCCATCCCTCCATCCCTCCATGGCTCCATCCCTCCATCCCTCCGTCCATCCATCCCTCCATAGCTCCCTCCATCCCTTCATCCATCCCTCCATCCCTCCCTCCCTTCATTCATCCCTCCATCCCTCCATCCCTCCATAGCTCCCTCCATCCCTCCATCCATCCCTCCATCCCTCCCTCCATCCCTCCATCCCTCCCTCCCTTCATTCATCCCTCCATCCCTCCGTCCCTCCATCCATCCCTCTGTCCCTCCATAGCTCCGTCCATCCATCCCTCCATCCCTCCCTCCCTTCATTCATCCCTCCATCCCTCCATCCATCCCTCCATTCCTCCATAGCTCCCTCCATCCCTCCCTCCCTCCATCCATCCATCCATCCATCCCTGCATTGTAATTCCTTAATTAGAGACACCCCGGCGTCGAAACCCGAGGGCCTGATCCTGACTCTTTCACCCCATTGAGGTCATCAACATCTTGGGGCGAAGGCGTTCATTTGGGCGAGTCCTTGTCCACAGGGGGATGTTCCTGGGGGTGACCTGCCCGGCTCCGGCAGCTGCCCGCGTTCCCCATCTTCACTCCCAGATCTCAAACTGTCCCGATTGTGTTTTCAGACGTTAAGAAAGAAAGGTTTTAACGGCTGTGACAGCCCGGAGCCCGACGGCGATGACTCCATAGACCAGAGCCCCTTGATGGAGGATAAATACCGTAAAGGCAGCGAGGATCTGGATATCCTGTTCAAGCGATACGGTGTAAGTACCTGCCCCTTGGCCGGAAAACCTTCATTATATGTTCTTTTCTTTTTGTTTGTTTGTTTGTTTTGTTTTTCTTCTGTTCGATTTCCCCCCGACCTCGTCCCCTGCTCCCTCCCCGACACCCCCCTCCCCGTGACCCCATCCCCCCGTCCCGTCCCCCCCCCCGCAACGTAACAGGCGCTGAACAAGAAGCACAGGGAGTGCGAGAGCCCGGAAGGGGATGAAGTGTTTGCGTTGACCCCGCAGACGGAAGAGAAATATAAAAAGATTGATGAGGAATTTGATAAAATGATGCAGAGTTACCGGCTCGCAGTGAGTAGCTGGTGGTCTGCAGCCCCCCCCACCCCCCCACCCCAGCCTTGCCCCTCCCCGGATGCCTCCGGGTGCTGGGGGGGGAAGTGTGTGGGATTTTGCATGGCTTTTTGCTTCGGAGCCCTGCCGTGCCCTGGGAGCCGATGCGCGCAGCACCCCCCCCCCAGCCCCGAGAGCAGGAGGGGCCGTGGGGGTCCCTCCGCTTTCCCACCTGGAGGAGCAGGAACAACCCTTGGGAAAACCATTCCCATTAGCTCCAGCATTCCCAAGCCTCCTTGGCTCTGCGCAGGAAGATATCTCTGTTCTCCCCTCCTTTGGTGCATATAGTGGATTAGGGCCTCCTTTTTTGCCCCTTTCCCCCCAAAAAAGGGCTTTTTGCCTCTGTTGAGACCCAGCATTCATGTCAGCTGGCGGTGGGTGCCAACTCCTCCGGCATTCCCGAGCCTCCATGTCTCCATGCAGGAAAATATCTCTGTTTTCCCCTCCTTTGCTGCAAATACTGGTTTGGGGCCTCCTTTTTTGCCCCTTTTCCCCCCAAAAAAAGGGCTTTTTGCCTGAGTTAAGACCCAGCATTCATGTCAGCTGGTGGTGGGTGCCAACCCCTCCGGCATTCCCGAGCCTCCTTGGCTCTGTGCAGGAGGGTATCACTGTTCCCCCCTCCTTTGCTGCATATAGTGGATTAGGGCCTCCTTTTTTCCCCCTTTTTCCCCCAAAAAAGGGTTTTTTGCCTCTATTGAGACCCCAGCATTCATGTCAGCTGGCGGCGGGTGCTGACCTCTCCGGCATTCCCGAGCCTCCTTGTCTCCATGCAGGAAAATATCTCTGTTCTCCCCTCCTTTGCTGCAAATGCTGGGATTGGGGGCTCCTTTTTTGCCCCTTTTCCTCCCAAAAAAGGGTTTTTGGCCTCTATTGAGACCTCAGCATTCATGTCAGCTGGCGGCGGGTGCCGGCCCCTCGCATCCCTGCAAGACTCAGCCTGGTTTGGGCTATTCCGCATTAATTCCCACCACCACCTCCCCCCCCCGCCCCACCAAATCCACCGAGCCCTCGGGGCAGCTGGTGGCGGTGGCAGAAATCCAGGGAGGTTTTAGCCCGTGATCCCGGAGCCGGCACCGGGGTGGCATCAGGACAGCGCCGAAAGGGATTTGTGTCAGGGGTGGGGAGGAAGAGGAGGAGGGGGGGGGACGCGTTTCAAATTAGTTGTTAGTTCAAGGGAGCAGAGACTGTTGATGCAGGCAAGGATTCTTCAGAGGGATTAGCCCCGAGTCGCTGCAGCCGTAATTAATGCTGCCGGGAGCAGAAAGAAGGAGGCTCGTTTTCAAGGCCTGGCTGCAGCGCTGCAAAATTACACATTCCTCCCCCCCCCCCCCCCCCCCCCCCCCCCCAAAAAAAAAAAATAATAATCTGCCCTTCTGTGCTCTGCAAGCCCCCACAAGTGAAAATTCTGGCTTTTCTTGAGAATTAGGTCTTGCGAAAGCCACGCTTCTCGATTTTGCTGACTCAGCAGGGGAGCCTCCCGGGGACCCCCACATCTGCATCCCCATCCCCGGCATCTCCCCGGGGTGGGGGGTGAAGCAAAACAGGGTGGGGGTGTCACAGCTCTGCGAGGTTTGGCTCCCAGTGGTTCCTCCCTAGTTTAATTAGTGTGGGGGGGGGCAAGTTTCCACCCTGCCAGGGCTTGTGTGGGGTGGGGGTACGGCCCTGGCTGGATGTTCCCCCCAGCCCGGTGTAAAATAGGTCAGAAAGCCAGCAGAGCTTTATCCTTGGTGCAAAACGCCCTCGGAAAAGCAGGGACTGCTTGGCATCTGTGTTTTTCTGCTGCAAAGGGAGGGCTCCGCGCAGGCTCCCATCGCCGCCGGCGGCATCCAGAGGAACGGCCCGTGCCCCACAGTCCTTTCGGCTGGTGGCATTTTGGGTGCTGGGCATTATCCGCCAGGTGGATAGCATCCGGCTCCCTCCCTAAACACCCCCCACCCCGAGCCAGGGCCTGAGTGACGCAGGTTGAAGAAGATGCTTTTCCCTTTTTAACCAGCTGGGTTGGGTTTGCGTGTGACGAGAACTAACCCGTCTCGGCGGCCGGGGAAGCTTAACAACAGCCTTGTTCGCTAAAGGCGGGCTCTGCGTTTGGTGTTTGGAATCGCTTTTTGTTGAGAACGGGCATCGTCGAGGTTTGGCTGATGTGTGCATCTTCTCCCTCCCCCCGGATTTTGGACTGATGTGTGTCCTCCCTGGGGTGGGGGGACACCGGGGACGGTTTAGCTGGCAGCCCGGGTGTGCATCTCGCTGCCCGCTGGGGCAGCGTCAGCCTGACGCTTGTTTGAAGGTGCAACGGGATGGATGATAAGGGATTAAAAGCAAAACTCCGCTTTCCGGTTGGTGTATCCACCTCCCGGCTTTATCACGGCATTGCTTACGATGTGATGCACGGGGTCGGGGGGGGGTGGGGGGATTGGTTTTCCTTTCCCTTCCCAGGAACGTGCGCGCAGGCAGACGCGTTTGCAGTGATTTATTACACAACGGTGCTCATGCAGTGCCTGAGGAACCTTCCTCCTCCTCCTCCTCCTCCCGGTTTCACAGCTATTGCAGAATAAGCTGGCAAGGCTGAGCGGAGTTGTGGGGGGGGCTCTGCATTCCGGCTCCCCCCTGGCAGCTCGTGAAGGGCTGGGAAATGCCGAGCCGGGAGCCTTTGAGCGGCGGTGCCGCGGCGCAGGCTCAGAGCCGCCGTCCTCTGAGCTCGGCTGCAGCCGGGGGATGGCTCTGAAGGACGGGGTGCCCTTGGGAGGCGGGTGGGGAGGGTTTCCAGCAGCGAGGTGTTGGGTGAGCACCGTCCCGCTCCCTCCTCCCCCCTGCCCCAAAAGAACGTCGCCCATCTAGGAGTAGATTTGGGGGAGTAGATCCCCCTCCCAGCCGCCATGGGGGAATGCTCGGCTCCCTCTGCCAGCGCGTCCCGCGGGGTCCCAGCTCCAGCCCCGTGATGGTCCCATCGGTGCTACCTCTCCAGCCCTCGGCAAATTAAAGTGGGACTTTAGCAAAGCCCCTGCTAAAGCCTCTAAGCAGGTGCCTGCTCCTGTTAACGAAGAGCAAATCAGTGACATAAGACAGACGGGCAGGATAATCGCGGCGAGTCCGGCTCCAGCGGGGACGCTGGTAGGTGAAGCTGGTCCTCGACCTGCAGCCAAGGATGGGGCTTTAGCGATGCTCCTGCTTCCCTGGGGTCAGCTCCTCCTCCTTCCCAGCAGCTCCCGCCGGTGCCAGGGTGGATCCCAGTCTCACCTGGGGGCTGTGCGGAGCAAAAATGAGCCTTTCCCAGCTGCTTGGCCAGCCCCAAGTGGTGATCTTCCCATCCCGCTGGATGAGGAACGGCCTCGTAAAATCCCCGTGGGATGCTTGGCCTCCGCGGTGGGGCGAAGGGGCGGCTCGGCCGCTCTGGGTGCTGGTGGGGGCAGACGCTGTGCTGCTGCCCCCCGTGATGCTCAGGGGGGCGGTTTGCAGCCACCTCTCCACGGGCTGCCCTGTAAACAGGGGGGGGTGAATAAATGCGGCCTCAGAATGAGACCAAAGCGACTGGATGCTGTTAAAGTTTGAGAAACCCACAAAAATTTATTGTCCTTTAGACAATTATTCTCTCACCTGATGACCCCTCCCCGCCCGGGAAGGGGAATCGGGAAAAACAAGGAAACCTGAGGGCTGAAATATAAACAGATTTCGTAGAATAAGACTAGATAATTAACATCAATAACACTAAAGAACCAATATTGATCCCGATCCCAATATAAAACACCCAAGGACTGTCCCCAGCCCATTCCCTCAGCAGGAAGCCGGGCGCTCCCAGCAGGGACAGCAAATGCGGCTTCAGGAGGAAGGGAAGGGCTCAGGGCTGCGGCACCGGGGCAAGGAGTTGCCAGGATGGCAGCCATAAAGGGGGAGAGAGAGAGAGAGAGAACTCCTCAGCCAACTTTCTAATTTCTATGGAATGTGCCGTTCACGGTATGAAATAACCCCGTTGGCAGCTTGGGGCGAGCGCCCGGGTCTCGCTCCTCCTCATCCCCGCACCGGGCGAGCTCGAAAACGCCGAGACCTTGAATCCCACATGGCATAGCTGGCTCTAAAGTAAATATTTTCACAAATTCAGACACTAGAGTCTTCTAAAAGTGCAGTTTTCCCCAGCATTAGAAGAGAAATTAGTCCTGTGTCGCTCAAACCAGGACGGTTGCAAAGCTTTGATGTGTCCGATCGCCCTTCCCGGTCTTCCCTGGTGGGCTCCGGGCTCCAGTGCATCCCTCCGAGACGCCAGCACGGGCAGGGCGCAAGCACAGCAGTGCAGATCAGCAGTGAAACGGGGGCTTGGGGGGGTGTCCCCGAACTGTCCCCCCTTTTTCAGCGGCGATCCTGTGCTGCGGGATCAGGCCTGTTCTTGCTGAGAGCCTGCGGAGCGAGGAAGGTCCCCCCCTTGCTCCTCGCCCGGCCACGCTGGCTCCCCTTTACCCCCTGCTCTCTCTTCAGTCCGCAGTGCCCGCGCCGAACTTCGCCATGCCCGTGACGGTGCCGGTGACCAACCAAAACACGCTGCAGTTCAGCAACCCCGGCAGCTCGCTGGTGACCCAGTCCCTGGTGACCTCCTCGCTGACCGACCCCCGGCTCCTCTCGCCGCAGCAGCCGGCGCTGCAGAGAAACACCGTGTCCCCGGGGCTGCCGCAGAGACCGGCCAGCGCAGGTGAGCGATGCCGGCGCCCTCCGCGCTCCCACCCCCTCGTCCTCCCGCGAGAGCCTTGCTGGGTGTGCAGCACCGAGCACGGGGCATAGAATCGTAGAAGCACAGAATGATTGAGGTGGTCGGAAGGGACCTGAAAGATCATTCAGTTCCAGCCGGCAGGGACACCTCCCCCCAGCCCAGGTTGCTCCAAGCCGCGTCCAACCTGGCCTTGAACCCCTCCAGGGATGGGGCAGCCACAGCTTCTCTGGGCAACCTGGGCCAGGGGCTCACCACCCTCGGAATAAGGAATTTCTTCCCCATATCCCATCTAAATCTCCCCTCTTTTGGTTTAAACCCTTCCCCCTCGTCCCATGGCTCCCCTCCCTGCTCCAGAGTCCCTCCCCAGCTTTCCCGGAGCCCCTCTAGGGACTGGAAGGGCCTCCAAGGTCTCCGCGGAGCCTTCTCTTCTCCAGGCTGAACCCCCCCCAGCTCTCTCAGCCTGTCCCCACAGCAGAGGGGCTCCAGCCCTCCCAGCAGCTCCAGGGCCTCCTCCGGCCCCGCTCCAACAGCTCCGTGTCTCTCCTGTGCTGAGGCCCCAGCGCTGGAGGCAGCCCTGCAGGGGGGTCTCCCCCGAGCGGAGCAGAGGGGCAGAATCCCCCCCCTCGCCCCCTGCCCACGCTGCTGGGGATGCAGCCCGGGCTGCGGGGGGGTTCTGGGCTGCCAGCGCACGGTGCCGGCCCATGGCCAGCTTTCCCCCCCCAGCACCCCCAAGCCCTTCTCTCAGGGCTGCTCCCCATCCCTCCATCCCCAGCCTGGGCTGGCGCCGGGGGCTGCCCCCACCCTGGGGCAGGACCCTGAACTTGGCCTGGTTGAACCCCATGAGGTTCACACGGACCCACTTCTCCGGCCTGTCCGGATCCCTCTGGATGGGACACTGTCCCTCAGGCGTGTCACCACACCGCACAGCTTGGTGTCGTCCACAAACTTGCTGCGGGTGCCCTCGATCCCACTGTCCGTGTCATTCATGAAGATACCGAACAGTGCTGGTCCCAGTATGGACCCCTGAGGGACACCACCAGTCACTGATCTCCACCCGGACACTGAGCCGTTGACCACTACCCTCTGGATGTGACCATCCAGCCAATTCCTCATCCACCCATCAATCAATATCTCTCTAATTTAGAGAGAAGGATCATAGAATAGAACCACAGAATGTGTCAGGTTGGAAGGGACCTCTAAAGGCCATCCAGTCCCACCCCCCTGCAGTGGGCAGGGACATCTTCAACTAGATCAGGTCGCTCCGAGCCTCATCCAGCCTGGCCTTGAATGTCTCCAGGGATGGGGCCTCCACCCCCTCTCTGGGCAGCCTGGGCCAGTGTCTCACCACCCTCGGTGGAAAGAACTTCTTCTTCAGTTCTGCTCTGGTTTAAAACTACGGGGAAGCAAAGGCCCTGCAGAAGTCCAGACAGGCGACATCCGTAGCTCTTCCCTTGTCCCCTGCTGTAGTCCCTCCATCACAGAAGGCCACCGGGTTGCTCAGGCAGGACTTGCCCTTGGTGACGCCATGCTGGCTGTCTCCAATCGCCTCCCTGTCCTCCATGTGCCTTAGCAGAGCTTCCCGGGAGGCCGGGGACACCGCTGCTGCCTCCATCCCCTGCTCGGGGGCAGGACGTGTCCCTGCGTCCGTGGGTGGCAGGAGCAGCCTGGAAGGGTCGTTGCCCATGGGTGTTGTTCCTGCCCTCCTGCCAGAGGTGGACGCCTTGGGACCAAGGCACAAACTGGGGGTGACCCCCCCCCCCCACCTCCCTGCCTTACCAAGGTCTTTTCGAGAGCCGGATCCCTGCAGGGATCTGTTTCGCGGTTGGGCAGCGCACGGAGATGAGTCACCCGGCGCCGTTCCCAGGCTTGGGGGTGGCTGCCGGTGTCCCGCTCGCCGGTGGCACTCCGGTGACAACGGGACTGCTGCCTAAAAAGGGCTTTTCTGAGTCGGGCTGTGCTGGTTGCAGTTGGTCGCCGAGCGATTACTCACGCGGATCTGCTGACAGATCGGAGGGAGCAGTCGTTTCCAGCGGGGACCGGCGATGGGTGGCGGAGGGCAGGTTGGGGGAGAGGAGCTCGTCACCCGCGTCCCCTGCAGCGGCGGGGGGAGGGTGGGACAACGACGACGACAACGACGACGACGACGTGTGACCGTAGCCCGGCTCTCCCGCAGTGCGATCATAAATAATAATAGCGTGCAGAAAGCCCCTGCCTGCTATTTTGGTTGTCACAGATGGGCTGTAAAAATCGCACGGGCTGCAAAATGGCAGAGCCGGTGACGGGGACATCTGGGCGGTGGGCACTTGGCGGCGGCCCCCGGGGCTGTGAGAGTTCGGGGGGGGCTTCGCAAAGGGGCTGGGTGTGGGTGGGAGAAGGGCTGGGAGGTGCCTCCAGAAGGTTGGGGTGCGAGCAGAAAGAGGTGCCGGGGCTGGGATACGATAGGAGCCGTGGTTCGAAGGCAGAACCGGTCTCGGGGATGGCTGGAAGCGCTGGGATAGCAGGATGAGCCCCCCAGACCTGAGGGAGGGGGGGGTCTCGCTGCTCTGGGACTGGTCCCGTCTCACCCCGGCTGGGGGGCAGAGCCCTCCTCGGGCGCGGGCAGCCGTGGCTCCGGCTGCGGGGCTCTCCCCTGCCCTCTCGCCGGCCCCTCCACCGACAAAAAAAAAGAGAGGTTTCGCCGTAATGCGGGATGGCCGGAGGCTCCCCGTCTCCAGCTCGCTCGCCCTCCGTTTGAAGGGGGATAATTTCGCGGTTGCGAGCGCAGAGGTGTTCCAAGTCCGGCCATCTGCGTCTCATTCCCTCGCTGCCTGGGACGCGGAAGAAATCCTGTTTATGGGAGCCAGGCCCTTGCATGTTAGAAGAGCGCTTTTTTTTTTTTTTGCCTTCCCCCCCCACTTAAATTTTTTTTTTTTTTTTTTTTTTTTTTTTAAGCAGTGCGCTCGAGCTGAGAGCAGAGCGCTGCCTCCCTGTTTCCAAAGCAAATGCGCAGCAGCGTTGGGTTGGTGTCTCGGCTCTGGCCAATGCCGGCGGCTCGGGAGAAGGGCGGCCGGGGGGGGGTTTAAGGGGGAGCGGGGTGGGCATCGCTCACCCAAGGGGGTGAGCCTGCTTCGACAGCGTGGGTGCTGGGGTCTGGGGTGCAGGTGAGGTCCTGCCACAGGGCACAACCCCCAAATCCTGCTGGGATCCCTCCTCCGGCACTTGGCATCCCCAGCCTTGAAGGGAGGATGCCGCAGTGCCATGGCTGCCATGTTTTGGGCGGGGGGGGGGGGTCACCTCACCCTTTTTCAAGCTGGAAACTATTTTTGGGGACCACAGCCATCCCCCATCCTGCTCCCCCGATCCTGCAAACGCTCTTCCCTGTGCCTCCGCCCTTCTCCGGCTTTCAGGGGCTCGCTGCAAGCCTGGACCCGGGAGCCGGGGGCTGGAAAAAAAGGTTTCTGTCTCAGGTTTCCCCATCTGGGGTGCGAAGGGCTGGGCGGTGGTTAGAGGTGGGGTTTGGGCTCGGAGGCTCCTGATTCCCTTGCCCAGGGCTCCGGGATGACTGCGGTTGCGGCTCCGGAGCCTCCGTGCCGGCTGTTGGCCGAAATCGCGGCCCACGGCGTGGCCAGGCAGCCCCGGGCTGTGAATAGGTGGCTTTCAGAAATAACTCAATAACAAGGCAGGAAAAAAAAAAAAAGAAAGAAAAAAAAAAAGAAAGAAAAAAAAAAAAAAAGAAAATCTTTTCGCAGGCGAGGCAAAACGTTCAGTTTATTGGGGATAAAAAGGCCTCTGGTATGGTTTTTCCCGGCACGGCGGGGAGCGGCGGCACTTTCCAAGCGCTGGGACCGCGGGAGGCCGAATCATAGCAGTGTCCTGGCAGCGCGCGGGGATGGTTTCCATTCGGCGTGAACATTACAGGGGAGATAGTGTTTCACGTCGTGCTGCTGGGGCTCTCTTCCCCGGCAGCACCGGCCCCGTGTCCCCCCAAAGAGGGGCTTGGAAGAAAATAGCCGCAGTGTTTTCCAAGCCGCCTCCTTTGGAGCGGGCTCCTGTGCCGCCTGGCTCCCGCCCAAAGGAAACGGATCTGCCTGGATAATGTTCCCCAACCCGATCACCAGGAATGCTGCTCGTTTTGCCCAGGATTTTCTCCCCGGGGAGGCAACGCCGCTCGTTTTCCTCTGCCTTCCTCCCTCCCGCTCCCCCTCTTCCTCCCCTCCGAAAGGTGGGATGCTCGCCCTGTTTCCGAGCGGACGGTGACCCCGTGTTTCCAATTGCTTTGCAGGGGCGATGCTGGGGGGAGACCTGAACAACACGAACGGAGCCTGCCCGAGCCCCGTGGGTAAGTGAGGAGCCGCTGCCTTTCGGCACGTGGTGTGGGCGCCGCGACCCCCCGCCCTCGGCCCCTTTTGCCACTCCTTGCCTCAGTTTCCCCTTTTTCAGCAGGATTTTGCTTTGCCGTTCAGCGCCATCGGTGGCTGGAGAAGCTCTGGGGAAGGTTTGGCTGTTGGTGGCAGCGGGAGGGTTTGGTACATGGAGCTCCAGGCCAGCGCCTTTCCTGGGGGCTGCTGGTTTCAGTGGAGACCCCAGAGACTGAGGTGGGCGGGGGGGTTGCGTGTCCTGGGGTAGAGCATCTCCCCGGGGTCTTTGGGAGAGCTGTAAATCTTCGGGATGACTGAGGTGGCCACAGTTTGGGCGGCTCTGGGTTTAACTCCCCGCGCCACAACCAGTTCCTCGCCCCGACCTCGGGTGAGTCGCTTCACACCTGCTCCCTCCTTGCGCTCGGGCCCCATAAAGGAACTTTACTGCGAGGAAAAAAGCTCATTAAGGTCTTTTTCCGCTGCAAGAGCCTCAGTGCTAACGAGGCTCAGGCCTTGTGGCTTAGCTCCCTGGCTATAAAATGTGCTAATAATACCTCCTTCCCCGCGGTCGGCCTCCGCTGGCTGCAGGGTGGGGGCTTCGGGGCCGGTGCTTGCGTAGGTACAACCCAAAAACCAGCGACGGCCCCCGGGTCCCGCTGGGACGCAGCTGCCGCTACTGGCTCTGCTGCTGCGGGCTGCGGCGCGGGATGGATGCCCCCCGGCGAGGCGGAGCGGGGAAGGCAGCCCTGCGGCCGGACCCCGGCTCGTCACCCGCCTCGGGGGCTTTTTGCCATGGGGCTCCAGCCGACAGCGCGGAGGAAGAGGGTGGAATTCAGCGTTCCCCCAATTAAAACCAAATTGGAGGCCGGGTCCCGCCGGTTGTGCAGACGGGGCTGGTCCAGGCGCGGTTTGGCATCACCGCGGCCGCCCGTCCCCATGCCCTGCACCGCGGACGCTCCCAGGAATAACTTTTTCCCTGTGCCGGGGGCGTTTCTCCCTGGCTGGGCCTCCAGAGCAAACCCTGCCACGGCGGTTGGGGGGCCGGCGTCTCTCCGGAGCCCCCCACATGGAGCTTCGCTGCTCCTTCGAAGGCAGAGGGAAGGGGCCATCGTGCCCCAACCACCTTCGCGGCCCCTTTTCCCCCCGAGGCCGCCCCCACGTCAGCTGTTGGGAGCAGCCGTGGCAGCGAGGAGCTTGGCAGGGCCCGTGAATGTCAGCATTGACGTCACCGGAGCATTCCCTGCGTTCCTGCCACCGCTCCAGGAAACGGGAGCGAGGAGCAGGGACAGCCCGGCCGCGGCCAGCCCCGGACCCCCGCTGTCCCCGGACCCCCGCCATCCCCGGGGCTCCCCGCACCGGCTGTGGGAAGGGAGCGTGGCTCTGCATTTTTTGGATACCTGGGACATCTCTTGCTCCCCCTCCTCCTCCTCCTCCTCCTTCTCCTCCTCCTCCCTTGCAATCTGCAGCACCGAGCGATCACCTGCTGCCTCTGAGTCATCAGCCACCGGCTGCCTCTGGCCGCATCCTGCAGCGATGTGGGCTGCGTCCCCGAGTCCTGCCTGCATCCCCACATCCTGCCTGCATCCCGCATCCTGCCTGCATCCTGCATCCTGCCTGCATCCCCGCATCCTGCCTGCATCCCCGCATCCTGCCTGCATTCCTGAGTCCTCCCTGCATCCTGCCTGCATCCCCGAGTCCTGCCTGCATCCCCGCATCGTGCCTGCATCCCGCATCCTGCCTGCATCCCGCATCCTGCCTGCATCCCCGCATCCTGCCTGCATCCCTGCATCCTGCCTGCATTCCTGAGTCCTCCCTGCATCCTGCCTGCATCCCCGCATCCTGCCTGCATCGCTGCGTCCTGCCTGCATCCCCGAGTCCTGCCTGCATCCCCGCATCCTGCCTGCATTCCTGAGTCCTCCCTGCATCCTGCCTGCATCCCTCCGTCCTGCCTGCATCCCTGCATCCTGCCTGCATCCCCGAGTCCTGCCTGCATCCCCACATCCTGCCTGCATCCCTGCGTCCTGCCTGCATTCTTGAGTCCTGCCTGCATCCCTCCATCCTGCCTGCATCCTGCGAGGCCACAGGGCACTGCCAGGCTCAAATTCCCAGCGGGGTGGTGCAGAGGAAGCCCAGAGCGCTCTGCTTTTGGCCCCCTTTTTTGGGGTGAGGGTTATCCCGAAATCCTAGTGGGAGCGCAGCCCTTCTCTCTCCAGCTCCAGACTAGGGTCACCCTCCGATGGCAGTGCCCAAGGTCCCTGCCAGGGGACCCCCTTCGGGGGTGAGTGACAGCACTGGGCCCCAAACCTGCTGCCCCCCAGCGCCGGGGCCACCCCGACCCGCACCCCAGTTGCCATGAGAGCCACATCTGCATCCCTGTCGGTGCCACCTCGGGAAGGAGGATGTCAAGGGGTTTAACATTCCTTTTGGCTCTGCCTCTCTTCGCACTCCCGAGGAATTTTATGCACCTTCCAAAATGTAAAAGCCCGTGGCCTTTCAAGTAGTTCCCGGTGCACAGAGGTACCCGGGGCTTGATGCACCGGCCACGTGCCTTATGCACGGGTGCTCACGGTGATTCGGGGCTGGGAGGACACCTCGCTGGGGACAGGAGAGCCGGTCCCCTCCCTCGGGCAGGGACACGGATACAGGGGTTGCGGGACGGGGCTGCCCAGCCTGCAGCAGCCCGGCCACCACGGGCATCGCCGACGGGCAGCTCCCAGGACCCGGTCGGGGATCTCCCTCGGCATCGGTGGGATCAGACCCACGGCTCCGGGGGTGCGTGGCCGTCCCCCATGCCCAATTTGCCCCATCCCCGCCGTGTCCGGCCCTGGGATGGCTGTAGGAGAGGCAGCGGCTGGCGCTCGGCCCCGGTGAGCACGCGCCACGGCTGCAGCGTCACTGCCACCAGCCGCCTGCTGAAATGCAGATGTAGCGCAATGGTAGATGTGATTAATAATGCAATCAGCGACCTATTTTTCCCGGTCTAACATGCAATGAATATGAGGGCTGAATCCTGGTGATTGCTAAACGCCTTTCTATCTTTGGGGCCTATTCATAAAAAAAAAAAAAAAAAAAAAAAAACCCTCATCAGAACAGTAATCTGATCCAATTTATTCCTTTCCTGATGTTCATCAAATCTTTTCCTTTTTAAATTTTTTTCTTCCTTTCCTTTCTTCTTCCCCCCCTTCCCCTCTTTGCACATAAAATCCTTAAGTGGGGCAGCAGGAGGAGGAGGAGGAGGAGGAGGAGGAGGGAACCTCAGATCTTCAAAGGGGCAGTGGGATCAGTGAACTGAGTCCTCGTTCTGCCACGGCCCCTTTTCGCTGCTCCGGTACCATAAAGAGACCTTAAAAGTGAACGTGACAGTAATTATCCCCCCTCGCCAGGGCCCCAGTGCCCTGCCAGAGCAGCATAAAGAGGCCTTGCTGCGAATCAAGCCTGTAATATTTATCGGTTGTTATTGCAGTAATGATGGTGGGTTCCTGCAGGTTGCGGAGCTGCCCCTGCCGCTGGCAGCTTGGGGACGGCTGCCTGTACCCTGCCTGTACCCTGCCTGTACCCTGCCTGTGCCCTGCCTGTACCCTGCCTCTCCCTGCCTCTACCCTGCCTCTGCCCTGCCTGTACCCTGCCTGTGCCCTGCCTCTACCCTGCCTCTGCCCTGCCTGTACCCTGCCTCTGCCCTGCCTCTACCCTGCCTCTCCCTGCCTCTACCCTGCCTCTGCCCTGCCTGTACCCTGCCTGTGCTCTGCCTGTACCCTGCCTCTCCCTGCCTCTACCCTGCCTCTGCCCTGCCTGTACCCTGCCTGTGCCCTGCCTGTACCCTGCCTCTCCCTGCCTGTACCCTGCCTGTGCTCTGCCTGTACCCTGCCTGTGCCCTGCCTCTGCCCTGCCTGTACCCTGCCTGTGCCCTGCCTCTACCCTGCCTCTGCCCTGCCTGTACCCTGCCTCTGCCCTGCCTCTACCCTGCCTCTCCCTGCCTCTACCCTGCCTCTGCCCTGCCTGTACCCTGCCTGTGCCCTGCCTCTACCCTGCCTCTGCCCTGCCTGTACCCTGCCTGTGCCCTGCCTCTACCCTGCCTCTGCCCTGCCTGTACCCTGCCTGTGCTCTGCCTGTGCCCTGCCTCTCCCTGCCTGTGCCCTGCCTGTACCCTGCCTGTACCCTGCCTCTCCCTGCCTCTGCCCTGCCTCTGCCCTGCCTCTGCCCTGCCTGTACTCTGCCTCTGCCCTGCCTGTACCCTGCCTGTGCCCTGCCTGTACCCTGCCTCTCCCTGCCTGTACCCTGCCTGTGCTCTGCCTGTACCCTGCCTGTGCCCTGCCTCTCCCTGCCTCTGCCCTGCCTGTACCCTGCCTGTACTCTGCCTCTCCCTGCCTCTGCCCTGCCTCTGCCCTGCCTGTACCCTGCCTCTGCCCTGCCTATACCCTGCCTGTACCCTGCCTGCGCCCTGCCTGTACCCTGCCTCTGCCCTGCCTATACCCTGCCTGTGCCCTGCCTCTCCCTGCCTGTACCCTGCCTGTACCCTGCCTGTGCCCTGCCTGTACCCTGCCTCTCCCTGCCTCTACCCTGCCTCTGCCCTGCCTGTACCCTGCCTGTGCCCTGCCTGTACCCTGCCTCTCCCTGCCTGTACCCTGCCTGTACCCTGCCTCTCCCTGCCTCTGCCCTGCCTGTACCCTGCCTCTCCCTGCCTCTGCCCTGCCTCTGCCCTGCCTCTGCCCTGCCTGTACTCTGCCTCTGCCCTGCCTGTACCCTGCCTCTGCCCTGCCTGTACCCTGCCTGTGCCCTGCCTGTACCCTGCCTGTACCCTGCCTGTGCCCTGCCTCTGCCCTGCCTCTGCCCTGCCTGTACCCTGCCTCTGCCCTGCCTATACCCTGCCTGTACCCTGCCTGCGCCCTGCCTGTACCCTGCCTCTGCCCTGCCTCTGCCCTGCCTATACCGTGCCTGTGCCCTGCCTCTCCCTGCCTGTACCCTGCCTGTACCCTGCCTGTGCCCTGCCTGTACCCTCCCTCTCCCTGCCTGTGCCCTGCCTGTGCCCTGCTTGTACCCTGCCTCTCCCTGCCTGTACCCTGCCTGTACCCTGCCTCTGCCCTGCCTATACCGTGCCTGTGCCCTGCCTGTGCCCTGCCTGTGCTCTGCCTGTACCCTGCCTGTGCCCTGCCTGTACCCTGCCTCTCCCTGCCTGTACCCTGCCTGTGCCCTGCCTGTGCCCTGCCTCTCCCTGCCTGTGCCCTGCCTGTGCCCTGCCTGCCCCGGGGCAGCTTTGCCAGGGTTGGTGGGGAGGATGCACCCGCTGCAGGCAATCCCACGGCTGCCGGTGCTGCCGAGCTCGCTCAGGGCTGCACTGCGCTGCCGGTGGGCAGGACCCTGTCCCGGGGCTGCGGGTGAGCCCGGTGTGCGTTTGGAGGAGCCTGGGGGAATGCGGTGCTTCTCTCCCTGGGAGGAGCACCTGGGGAGCCCTGCTGCGGCACTGCTTGCCATGCATGCCTTCACCGTCACCATGCAGCCACCATCACCCTACCTTCACCGTGGCAATGCATTCATCATCACCATGTGTTCACCATCTCCATACATTCACCATCTCTGTGCCTTCACCATCACCATGCATTCGCCATCACCATGCCTTCACCGTCGCCATGCATTCACCATCACCATGCATTCACCATCTCCATGCATTCACCATCTCCGTGCATTCACCATCTCCATGCATTCGCCATCTCCATGCATTCGCCATCACCATGCATTCGCCATCACCATGCATTCACCATCTCCATGCATTCACCATCACCATGCATTCACCATCACCATGCATTCACCATCACCATGCATTCGCCATCGCCATGCATTCACCATCACCATGCATTCACCATCTCCATGCATTCACCATCACCATGCATTCACCATCGCCATGCAGCCACCATCACCATGCATTCACCATCTCCATGCATTCACCATCTCCATGCATTCACCATCACCATGCCTTCACCGTCGCCATGCCTTCACCGTCGCCATGCCTTCACCGTTGCCATGCAGCCACCATCACCATGCGTTCACCATCGCCATGCAGTCACCATCTCCATGCATTCACCATCACCATGCATTCACCATCTCCATGCATTCGCCATCGCCATGCATTCGCCATCGCCGTGCATTCACCATCACCGTGCATTCACCATCTCCATGCATTCGCCATCGCCATGCATTCACCATCTCCATGCGTTCACCATCGCCATGCATTCACCATCTCCATGCATTCACCATCGCCATGCATTCACCATCTCCATGCATTCGCCATCACCATGCATTCACCATCTCCGTGCCTTCACCATCTCCGTGCCTTCACCATTGCCATGCAGTCACCATCTCCGTGCCTTCACCATTGCCATGCAGTCACCATCTCCATGCGTTCACCATCACCATGCATTCACCGTGCCGTGCATTCGCCATTGCCATGCGTTCACCGTGCCGTGCGTTTGCCATCGCCATGCGTTCGCCATCGCCATGCATTCACTGCCGTGCATTCACCTTCCTCTCTGTCACCCATTTTCCTGCAGGAAATGGCTATGTGAGTGCCAGAGCCTCTCCGGGTCTCCTGCCCGTCTCCAACGGCAGCAGCTTGGGCAAGATCATCCCGGCCAAGTCCCCGCCGCCGCCCTCCCATGGCACGCAGCTTGCCACCAACAGCCGCAAGCCGGATTTACGCGTGATCACCTCGCAGAGCGGGAAGGGGCTCATGCACCATTTGGTGAGTGCCCGGCCGAGGTCTGTGAGGAGACGGGGGTGGTGGCGACGCGACGCGTCATGGTGGCGCGTCCCCTGGCTGCAGGGTGGACGTTGGGCTGGAGCGGACGCGGTGCGGGCGGCGGTGCCATGCCGGTGGGGAGACCCGAGGAGGAAGGCTTGGCTTCCCGTTTTGCACCGTGCTGGATGCAAACAGCATGGTGCAAAGCCCCACGCCGGGCACCAGTATAACCCAGTACATGCCCGGCGGTTGGTGAGGGCGCGGTGCCGGCGAGCGCAGCAGCGCGGCGGTTGGCGGGGCAGTGGAGTTAACGGTGCCTCTCGGTTTTCTCTCTGTTCTCCGGCGGGCAGACGGAGGACCACTTGGCTCTGGTGAGTGCCCTGCTGAGCGTGTGGCGTGGCGGGGTGGGACGTGGGCCGCTTGTCCCCTTGGTCCCCGCACCCTGCCCTCAGCCTAGGCGTGGGGCGCACGCAGCGGGTGTCCCCTTTGCCCTCCCTTGGGAACACGGCTGCCAGCGCAGGTGTCACATCCCGTCCTGCCACCGAAAATCAATCCTGAGAAAAAACCTGCTTTTAGGAAAATCAGGTTCCCTGCGGAAAAGAAGGAGCTGACACGAGCTGTAAAGTGCCTGTTTCACCACCAAGGCCATAAAAGCTGTGCTGGTTTCCCCGGGGGGGCTCAGCCCCGCTCCCTTTTGGGGCGGGCGCTGCGTGGAGCCAGCCCGGGCACCGCCACCACCCGTGGGCTTCGCTGGAGCCGCAGTTGACAGCACGGGGAGCGCTGGCCCGCTGCCACCACATGAGAGATAGGGAGTAAATCAGGCTCTTCCCATATTAAGGATATTATTTAAAGCCTGTGTAAATCCGCTGGCTGGCCAGCGCGCTCCCTAAACCTCCTTTGTGCACGGGGACAGTTTTCCATGTTATTTTTATGGCTTTCCCCCCCCCCCCCCCTTCTCTTCCCCCACTGCCAGCAAAGTGAACACCACCTTGTTTGTGGCAATGATTCACCCTGTTCTGTTGCTATTCTGGTGCAGGGCAGATGGGCGACAGGTCAGCGCAGCGAGGGAAGGGCGAGAGCCGCTGTAGGATGCAGCTTACGCAGCCAGGGAAAAGCTCTCCAAAAACACAGGAGTAACCCAATACCTCTCGCAGCCTGCGAGGAGACACTTTTGGCCAGGGGAAGGCTTGGCCGGGGCTTTTGGCAGACTCGAGTGCTGCCGCTCTCCGTGCCCCAAAAGCCGCCTTTGCTTTACGCCCCCTCCCCAGCAGCTCCGTGCCTCAGTTTCCCCATCTGCAGGGTGAAAACAGTCACCGCCCGCCTCCCCATCTGCTCCTCACCATTCCCGCTGCCGGAGGGCATTGCCTGCCTCCGAGCTGGAGGAGCAGCTTGCTTTAGGCAAAAATCAGCCGGGTTAGCTCAGAGTAACAATTAAAACCGTTAACGCCAACCCGGCTGATTTTTGCCTGAAGTGAAGTACGGTCCTCGCCCGAGCCCAGCTGGCAGCGGGGAGGCGGAAGGTGACAAAATCCAGGATGGAGTCCTGGGGGACGGGGACGACAGGGACGTCAGCGCAGCTGGGTGGGCAAAGGGTGGCGGGGCAGGGGGGGGCGCAGCGGAGCGTTGTGTCGGCTGCTCTGCGGATCCGTCCCCCCTGCTCCGCTAACCTTCCCCCCGGATTCGCTCCCTCCATATTGCTCAACCTACACACCAGCTCCTCGGCGCGAAACGGCAGCTCCCTCCCACCTCTCCGCCAACACCCGGGCGGCGGCGTGAGTCAGCTCAGCCCTGCCCTGGGCCCCCCCAGCCCCCGCTCCTGGCACCGTCAGCCTCCGAGCTGCTCTTTTAGTGGGTTCAGGGAGGCGGCCCCATATTTTTTCTCTGTGCCCCTGATCTGAAGGGCAGAGCAGGAGGTGGTCACCAAGCCTCCGGCGACAAGCGGGCTCACCCGGGAGCATGCCTGCATGGTGTTTGTAACGGAGCCCGCATGGCAGTTTGCGAGCGGGAGGGTTTTTTGCAAGGTGCATGGCGCCGGTGGACGGGGCGGGGGGAGCAGCTTGCGCACCTCAGCACCTCCTACCTGCATGAATCGGGGGGGGGGAAAATCGGGGGGCTTCCTATGGCGCAGCTGGGGCTGATGTCCCCGCACTCGCCGCGGGGTGTAACGGGGGTGGGGATGCTGCCCTGTTCCCGGGGCCGATACACCCCTGGCTTGGCTGACATTCCACCCCCCAGCCCTCCATCGCGGCCGGATTCATCCCGGGAAAGCCGCGGAGCCCTGCTGCGGGGCTACAGGAGGGGATGCGGTTGCGGGTCGCGTCCTGCTGGGCTGGCTCAGGGTGCGGAGGAGGGGGATGGGGCTCCATCCTGCCCACCCTGGAGGCATTTCTCCGCGGTGTCCTTAGCGCTGGGCACGGCCGAGGGGCGGCTGCCAGCAGGATGCGTGCCAGGAAAACCTGCTCCTACAGCTCCGGGGCTTTAGCAATTAAGAGCCCCGGTAATCGCCTTCCCTGGGTGGCGGGGAGGGACCTGCGGGCTGGGTGGCACATGTGGGCGCGGGGCGCCGCAAATCCAGCGTGACGGGGTGCTGTCACCCTCCGGGGGTGGCGAGGGCAGGGGGTTTGGCCTCCAGTGTTACCCCAGGAGGGTCCCGCGTGGCCGTGAACCATCGCAGGGTCCCGTGCCCGGCCCTAAAAGGTGCCGGCAGCCCTGGGAAGGCTCCCGTCGTGTCCCCGGGTACGCAGCCGGCCTCGTGCCAGGCGTGATTTAAGCTGGGCACTGCCCCGGTCTTCACGGGGTGACGTGTGCCGGGGCGCTTCAGATTAGAGTCAAGCCTCTTGAGTCTGATTTAAATCAGATCAGCAGAGACAGCCCAGATTATCTGCCTTGTAAACAGGGCTGAATCTGACCCGTAGATCCGCCCACGTAACCGCCCGGAAAACCACGGGGGGAGGCTGGCATGCACCGGGCCAAGGGCAGAATTTTTCCACAGTGGACCTTGCTAATGCCTGAGTCACCCAAACCTCCTGAGGGCACCGAGCCGGCAGGTTGCTGAGCACTGGATTTTCGGTTTAAGCATGCCCAGAGGACCTTTAAAATCCCGAGGTCGATGCTCAGCATTTTCAGCTCGCCTTGGAGGCAGGGGGAGGCTCGTTCTAGGCCGTGGGTGCTGTGGGGAGGAGGAGGAGGTGTCTGTGCTGCTCTGGTTTGGTACCTTTCCCCCTCCGTGAGCAGCACATCAAACCTCCCCAGCATCCTCTGGAAAACGGTGACTCCTCTTTTTTCACATCAGAAGGAATACCGGGCGAGGCGTCCCCCCGTTATCCCGCTCGGTGCTCGCAGGGGTGTTGCTGGTTCTTGTGGGTGAAGCCCAGAAAGGTGACCCAAGGCCGGGTGACCTGCAGATGAGCGTCACGAGGGTCCTCGATGCCTGTGGCCGGTGTGGTTTGCACTTCGCTTTGTTGCAATGAGGAATGGCCGGAGGATCCATCCTGCTTAGTCCCACAGGCTCCGTTGGGCAGCCTCGGCTGGTGCATGGCCCGGGAGGGCGCAGACCGAGGTTTAGGGGGGGGCAAAACCCACGAGGGCGACAGGGTAAAACACACCTGGGTTGTAACTCCCTCTCCCTTTGCTTCCCCAGCAGAACACGCAGCGGTTAGGTGTCTCCCAAGCGACTCACTCTTTGACCACCCCGGTTGTTTCTGTGGCTACTCCCAGTTTGCTGACGCAGGGGCTGCCTTTCTCTGCCATGCCCACGGCCTACAACACAGGTAAGAGCGGCCGGCCTGGGCCAGAGACCCCTGGGATGATTCAATGCAGGAGAGACTTCAGCCAAGCGCGGGGTCTGCACATGAGCGTGGTTCAACCAGGCCAAGTTCAGGGTCCTGCCCCAGGGTGGGGGCAGCCCCCGGCGCCAGCCCAGGCTGGGGATGGAGGGATGGGGAGCAGCCCTGAGAGAAGGGCTTGGGGGTGCTGGGGGGGGAAAGCTGGCCATGGGCCGGCACCGTGCGCTGGCAGCCCAGAACCCCCCCGCAGCCCGGGCTGCATCCCCAGCAGCGTGGGCAGGGGGCGAGGGGGGGGATTCTGCCCCTCTGCTCCGCTCGGGGGAGACCCCCCTGCAGGGCTGCCTCCAGCGCTGGGGCCTCAGCACAGGAGAGACACGGAGCTGTTGGAGCGGGGCCGGAGGAGGCCCCGGAGCTGCTGGGAGGGCTGGAGCCCCTCTGCTGTGGGGACAGGCTGAGAGAGCTGGGGGGGTTCAGCCTGGAGAAGAGAAGGCTCCGCGGAGACCTTGGAGCCCCTTCCAGTCCCTAAAGGGGCTCCAGGAAAGCTGGGGAGGGACTCTGGAGCAGGGAGGGGAGCCATGGGACGAGGGGGAAGGGTTTTAACCAAAAGAGGGAAGATTTAGATGAGATATGGGGAAGAAATTCCTTATTCCGAGGGCGGTGAGCCCCTGGCCCAGTTTGTCCAGAGAAGCTGTGGCTGCCCCATCCCTGGAGGGGTTCAAGGCCAGGTTGGACGGGGCTTGGAGCAACCTGGGCTGGGGGGAGGTGTCCCTGCCCAGGGCAGGGGGTGGGACAGGGTGGTCTTCCAGGTCCCTTCCCACCCAAACCATTCCATGGTTCTATGAGATGTGCTGCTGCGAGCATGGGCCTGGCTCTGCCTGAGCAGCTCCAGCGTCACTTGTGGAACTCGCTGCCGCAAGACGTGGTCGTGGTCCAAGAGTTTCCCAGGATTAAAATCATGGGGAAACTTAGATAACGAGAAGTCACTGTCACATCCAGAAGGTCTGTGAGGGCCTGATTCTGTCATGCTCTAGCCCATTGCACGGGGCTGGCAGCGTGAAGATGCTTTTAAGTGGATGCTAATTACAGCTACACCCATCTCCAGGTTCTTGAGAGCTCTGGGTGATGTTGTAATAGGGGCTTAACGAAAATTGAGCGTCAGGCCCCCAAAAGTCGGGGAAGAATGCACACCAGCCTGCTCCTAGGCACATCGGAGTCGGGCTGGTGGGGTTCGACCCACCCCAGGCAACTTTCCTGAGCGAAGGGGTTGTTCATCCGCGACCTGTCAAACCTCCACGGAGGCTTGAAGGACTTGCTGGTTTCCTGCGTAACTCGCTTTGGCATTTGCTCAGCGAAAAGTTTGCGAAAATGTCAAAAGCTGCTTGTCTGGAAGGACCCAGAATAGGCGTGTTGGGAACTCCCTCTGCTAATTAGTAGGTGTAGCCCAGAAGATGCTTGTTTGTGCGTGACGAGCCGGCTCCTCTCCCTCCGTGGAAGTCGTCGGCCGTGTGGTCCACCAGCCAGTCTGTGCACAGCCCAAAGTCCCCGAAATAGGTTTTAATTGAGCCCTGTGCTGCCGCCGCTCAGGACGGAGGTTGGGGGGGAGGGATGAATTTCAGCTTTCTGTATTTATTTTTCTCTTGCAGATGACCACAGGCAGAGAAGTGTTCCCACTCGGGCGCCTTCGGTGCCTGTGGCTGGGGTGTTTGCTAGAGATACTGCCGGGGTTATCGCAGCGGAGATCGCTGTAGGGTGCAAACTCCAAGCCTTGCCGCTTCCTCTTTCCAGGGCTAAGCTATAAATTGGGTGGGAATCGTCTCAATTTCGGGCCCCGTGAGGCTGCGGTGAGCTCTTCGGGCTGGCCGGGGTTGCGTGCCCTTTCCCGTGCCTGCTCCGCGGCCCGCTTAAATCAAAAACCTGACCGTTTGCAGCTCCGAGAGATGGGATGGCTCCAGTTCAAGCTCTTGGCATGAGCTGCGGAGGCGGCTGTCGTAACCAGTGGGTGTCAGGAGCTCCTAAACCAGAATGGCTGGTGCTGGGGGTAAAGAGCTGCGTAGAGCAAAGAACCCCGGTCCTGGGACTTTCGGTAGGGTGTGCCTCCCATCAGCCCGGCGGCTTTGGCAGCGGTTCAGCGCCTTCGCAGCCACCTCTTTGTGTGCTGCTGCTGCTGCTTGCAGGCAAGTTTGGCCCCGCTGGGGTGGGGAAGGCTGAAACCACAAGACACCCTAAAACGAGAAAAAAAAAGGGGAGGGAAGGGAGGGGGCTCGGGGAGGGAGGGCGAGCGTTTTGAGAAATGCTCGGGGTCTGTGGGCGTCTGTATCAGATGCAGACGCGGTGCTGGGGAAGCAGCTGAGCAAGGGTTTGACCATCTCCTGGAAGAGCAGCTGCTTTCCCCCCTGCTCCGTGCTGCGTCGCCGCAGGATTTGTACAATTTCCTCCCTGGTTTCTGGGAGGCTCGGCTGGGTTTTCCTACAGGACAGCTGGGGAAGGACTCTGGATCAGGGAGGGGAGCCATGGGACGAGGGGGAAGGGTTTTACACTGAGAGAGGGGAGATTTAGATGAGATCTGAGACAGAAATTCTTGGCTGTGAGGGGGGTGAGCCCCTGGCCCAGGTTGCCCAGAGAAGCTGTGGCTGCCCCATCCCTGGAGGGGTTCAAGGCCAGGTTGGACGGGGCTTGGAGCAACCTGGGCTGGTGGGAGGTGTCCCTGCCCAGGGCAGGGGGTGGGATAGGTTGGTCTTCCAGGTCCCTTCCCACCCAAACCATCCCATGGTTCTATGATTCTATTTTTGGGATGCTCCCGGGGTTGTGGGTGGGAAGAGCATCTCCCTCTCCTCCACATCCAAGGGGAAATGGGAGGGGGAGGTACCGGGGCATGGGGGGTTCCTGGAGCGTGGAGGTGGCGGCGGGGGCGGGTACCGAGCCCTGGGAGCGGGAGCGGTGGCTGCTGCGCGAACCCGGTAGCGGGCGAAGAGCGCCCCCTGCTGGCGTGTGGGGACGGGACACGCGGGGGGTTGGCCATGCACGGTTGGGGATGATGGGCCATGTAGGGGAGGGGATGGCCCATGTAGGGATGGGGATGGAGAGGATGGACCATGCAGGGGTGGGGGGGATAGACCATGCAGGGATGGGGATGGAGGGGATGGACCATGTAAGGGTGGGGATGGAGGGCATGGACCATGCAGGGGTGGAGGGGATGGACCATGCAGGGGTGGGGATGATGGACCATGTAGGGGAGGGGATGGACCATGTAGGGATGGAGGGGATGGACCGTGCAGGGATGGGGGGGATGGACCACTCAGGGATGGGGATGGAGGGGATGGACCATGTAGGGGTAGGGATGCAGGGGATGGACTATGTAGGGATGGGGATGGAGGGGATGGACCATGCAGGGGTGGGGATGATGGACCATGTAGGGATGGGGATGGAGGGGGTGGACCATGTAGGGATGGGGATGGAGGGCATGGACCATGCAGGGGTGGGGGGGATGGACCACACAGGGGTGGGGATGATGGACCATGTAGGGGAGGGGACGGACCATGTAGAGATGGAGGAGATGGGCCATGCAGGGGTGGGGGGGATGGACCACTCAGGGATGGGGATGGAGGGAATGGGCCATGCAGGGGTGGGGGGGATGGACCACTCAGGGATGGGGATGGAGGGGATGGACCATGTAGGGGTAGGGATGGAGGGGATGGACCATGTAGGGATGGGGATGGAGGGGATGGACCATGCAGGGATGGGGATGGAGGGCATAGACCATGCAGGGGTGGGGGGGATGGACCACACAGGGGTGGGGATGATAGACCATGTAGGGGAGGGGATGGACCATGTAGGGATGGAGGGGATGGACCATGCAGGGGTGGGGGGGATGGACCACGCAGGGGTGGGGATGGAGGGGATGGACAGTGCAGGGGTGGGGATGTGGGGATGGAGGGGATGGACCACACAGGGCTGGGGATGATGGCACACGCAGGGGTGGAGGGGCTGGACCACGCAGGGGTGGGTATGGACCACTCACAGGTGGGTTTCAGCAGCTCGCAGAGGTTTCCTAACTCCGGGGGTCGGAGGAAGCGTGTGTCTGTTCGCTTTTGGGGGGGCAGTGGTCACCAGTGGGTGTTGGATGGGGTGGAGGTGGGGGCTCATGCTTTGAAGCTTGAAGATGACTAGATCCAAGGAAGAAATGTGTTACCCTGAGGGTGGGGAGACACTGGCCCAGGTTGCCCAGGGAGGTGGGAGATGCCCCATCCCTGGGAACACTCCGGGTCAGGCTGGACAGGGCTCTGAGCACCCTGGTCTGGTGGAAGATCCATTATGGGGGGGTTGGACTAGATGACCTTTAAAGATCCTTCCCAACCCAGACTATTCAGTGATTCTGAGAGGTGTGTCCTATGACCAGCTTGTCATGGTTCGGGCTGGACCAGCCGCCGAATGAACGACAGATGCTCCCCCTGCAACTCACAGCGGCGGCTGAAATGCTAGAAATTCTGGCTGTTTTGCGTCTCTTGAGCAAGGCTCCATCTTCTTGAGGTGCCCAGGGCTCCGGTGGAGTGGGTTTGACATTGAAATGACCAAAGGGCACCTTCTCCTTCCAGATTATCAGCTGACGAGCGCTGAGTTGTCTTCGCTGCCGGCTTTCAGCTCACCTGGGGGGCTGTCCCTCGGCAACATCTCCGCCTGGCAGCAGCAGCAGCAGCAGCAGCAGCAACAACAGCAGCAACAGCAGCAACAGCAGCAGCAGCAACAGCAGCAGCAACAGCAACAGCAGCAGCAACAGCAGCAGCAGCAGCAGCAGCACCTGGTTCCTGTATCACTAGGAAATTTAATGTAAGTGAACGGGGTACCCCACCACAGGCTGCTCGGATGGAGGGAAAGGAAAGAGGGATGGATGGATGGATGGATGCATGGATGGGTCGATGGATGGATGCATGGATGGATGGAAGGAAGGAAGGAAGGATGGAAGGATGGATGGATGGATGCATGGATGGGTCGATGGATGGATGCATGGATGGATGGAAGGAAGGATGGATGGATGGATGGGTGGATGGATGGATGGATGGATGGATGGATGGATGGAAGGAAGGAAAGAGGGAACTGGGGAGTTCCTCCAAGGTGCCCAACCTGCCGAACCCGAGCTGTGACTCCTCCGCTGGGTTATGGGCAGCCTCCCGCCGCAATCACAGCGGGTTTACGCCGTGCTTCAGGAGGCAGACATGCCCGCAGGAGGAGCCGGACCAGCCAGCTCGTGAAGTTTGGGGAATCCTATCCCCGCCACTGTGGTAGGAGTGACCCCGGAGTCCCCAGATGAGGTCAGGGCGGCGGGGTGTTAGGTGACGCTCTCTGAGAGCTGCTCCTTGCTGTCTGACCGCAGCAGGAGGATCGCTCTCGTCACCTTGCATTGGGGGGGAGCTGAGATCCAAGCAAGAACCAGAATGAAATGGGGTGGTCAGTGCAGAATGAAGTGTCTGGAAATAGTGGTCCCGCTAGTGCAGGAAGAGGATAGCTTTTAAAATTGAAAATTAATTGCTTTATTCCAGGGAAAAAAAATATACGCGCTTGCACATTGGAGGAGGTTTTCTGAAGTGGGTCCGCTTTTAGTCTGGAATAACGTGTCCACACACAGAGCTTTTTTAGAGTATCGTAGTCAAAATAAAGATTTAAGCACCTTGCCCACAATCACGCTAAGACCGGGGGACAAAAAGAGGCAGGAATTGAAGACAGGGATTCGGTGACTTTACCCCAAAGCCAGGTTAGGAGTAAGGTTCCCACAGCCCCAGGCTGAAGTGCCGGATGGATGGATGGATGGATGGAGGGAGGGAGGGATGGACGCACAAGGCTTTTGCGCAGCGTGTTCAGTGCATTTCTCTGCAGGACATGCAGAAAGCCTGGACCTAAAGGGGCTCCAGGAAAGCTGGGGAGGGACTCTGGAGGAGGGAGGGGAGCCATGGGATGAGAGGGAATGATTTTACATGGAAAGAGGGGAGATTCAGATGAGATATCGGGAAGAAATTCCTTATTCTGAGGGTGGTGAGCCCCTGGCCCAGGTTGCCCAGAGAAGCTGTGGCTGCCCCATCCCTGGAGGGGTTCAAGGCCAGGTTGGACGGGGCTTGGAGCAACCTGGGCTGGGGGGAGGTGTCCCTGCCCAGGGCAGGGGGTGGCACTGAGTGGGCTTTAATGTCCCTTCCAACCCAAACCGTTCTGTGATTCTATGAATTTTGGGTTGTAATAAAGAGGCTGAAGAGGTTCCCGGCTTGGAGCAAAACCGCCCGTCCCAGCCCTCCCGCTGGGTTTGCTCAGCCCATGGGGGATGCTGGGGCAGAGCCGTGGGGGTGCCCATGGGATGGGGGTGTCACCCTGTCCCTCCACTCCGCATGTTGGGGTCACTGCTGTGGGACAGGGGCTGGCAGCGGGGCTGGATGGCGGGATGCTGGGGTGCCGGCAGGGGTGCGCGGGGTCTCCTCCTGGCTCGGCAGTGACGCATTGTGGGGAGCACGCGGATTATGAATTCCGGAGTCGTAATAATTCATAATTCTAACCGTGAATCCAGATTCGTAATCCGATCCAGATTCATCATTCTGGATTCATTCAGCCATGGGGTGTGCGCGTTATTAGCGCTGTGGATTGGAGGGTAAGAGACCACCAAAAAGATGAATAATGAGAGCCTTCCCGTTATCTCCTCCTCCATCTGTTTCTCCCCCTTCCTCCCCTCCTGCTCTCCTCCTCCTCTCCATCCTCCTCTTCCTCTCCCAACCTCCTGCCTTCCGCACGCCCAGACAAGGGAGTCACTTGTCCCACACCACCACTTTGACTGTCAACACCAACCCCAACATCAGCATCAAGTCGGAGCCCGTCTCGCCCAACCGGGAAAGAAACACTGCCACCCCGCTCAGCACCTTCCCCCACCAGCCCCGCCACGAGCCCACCGGCCGCTCGCCCGTCGACAGCCTCAGCAGCAACACCAGCTCCTACGAAGGCAGCAGCGAGCGGGACGATCCCGCCCGCCCCGATTTCGGCTCATCCCTGGGGCTCCTGCGACCCACCAGCGAGCCCGAGGGGGAAAGCCCCTCCGTAAAGCGCATGCGGTTGGATACCTGGGTGACATAATGGGGTCCCCGCCGTCCCGGGCAGCGCCGCCGGCTCGCAGCGGGGTGGGGGCGGGAGGGGTGGGAGGAGAACCGGGGAGGGGGTGGGGGGCGGGAGGCAAAACAGGTTTTGGGAATGGGATATGGGATATGGGGGGGTGGGGGTGGGGTGGGGTTGGGAATTATCATAAACTGCCTGAGAAATAGCTTTAGGATTTTGTAGGCATTCATTCTAGCGCAGCAGGTGATGCACGCAGTACTGACGGCGCTCCTCGGCCAGGGAATAAGGCGAGGAGGGGTGGGGGGGGCGGGGTGGGGGGCACAGAAATTAAATACCTGCGTTCTCGCCCGAAAAGAGCAGTCCCTGGCCATGCTCACCCCTGCGGGCAGGCGGACCGACCAGGCGGCAGTCGGTGCCCCCGGGGCTGTTGGTCCCCCCCACCCCGACAGGTCGGAGCGTATCCCGAGAGAAGAGCGTCTGCGGCAGGACGGGCTCCCAGGGGAGACGGGGCACGGAGCACCCCAAAACGGGCTCTCCGTTTGCGGGGGGGGGGGCGGCTCGGGCACGAGCCAGCTCTGGGAGAGGTTGAAGGGCTTTGGCAGGCACCGGTTTTCCTAAAAAACGGTTTTAACTAAGCCGGTTTTCCTAAAAAAAAAAACAGGGGCGGCGCGGGGGTATTAATATTAAATGCGATGCCGACGCATCGTGCTGCCCGGAGCCCGTCAAGGTGTCGGGGGGGGGGGGAATGAGAGGCAGATTTTTAAGGCTTAATCCTTGTTTGCGTTAAGTCGACGCGGGCGGCATCCTTTGCGGCGGGGGAGGGAGCTCGGTTATTTCTGGCTATTTCATTTTAAAGCCGCTGTTCCGCTTGCCCGAATGCGGAGGGGAACGTCCCGGCTGTGCCCTGGGCACGGAGCGGTGGAAGAGGAAAGGCTGCTTTATCGCTGCTTTTAAAGAAAAAAAAAACAAAAAAGCAAAAAAAAAACCCCAAAACTGCGGCTTTTACCAAACGAAATTTGGAAGGGCATTTTAAGAATGCCTCCCCGTTCCGCCTGGGCCAAAGCTTTAAATGAGGAAAAAATAGGAAGAGGGGATTTTTATTCGAAGGATGCAACTGAAATAATTCTCCTTCGGGATTTTGCCGGAAGGTTTGGAGAAGGCAAGGGTGAGCTGTGCGGGGAAAAATCTGCCGAAGTTCTCGATGGAGTGGTTTAGTGCTTGAAAGAAAAAGGGAAAACCCAAGGATTTTCCTTGTTTTGCTGCTTCTCCGGCAGTTTCCCAGGGACCTGACCCCGAAGCGCAGCCGCCAGCTCAGGGCTTGAGGGTTTTGGGGGAAGAAAGGACCGTTTCTGGCTGGCGTAGGCTTTAGGGATGGGCTTTCCCACTGCAGGCGCTCTTCTCCGGGATGCTGGTCCCCTGTCCCCGGCCCAGCCTGCCGCCTTGTCACCCTTGTCACGTGCGGGGACAACCCCGGCCCCGCTCATCCCTGGGGTCGCGGTCACAAACCGGCACAAAACCTGCCCGGATGCCGAAAGAGAGGAGCGAAAAGTCACGGTATTTCTATTTATCGCCCTCCCAGAACCCTCCGCCGAGCATCCCGTGCCCAGCCGCCTGCCAGCCTGCTGGAATGGGGCGGATTGCATAAAAAGTTATCCAAATCTATTGGGGGTTTTTTTGTTTTTTGTTTTTAGTTTTTGGTTTTTGGTTTTTTTTTTTTGATAAACTTCTCCCAACCAAGCGTTTTTCCCAAAGTTTCTCATTGGAAAAACTTTTCCCAAAGCTTTCCCCGTTGGGAATCGTCAACAAATTGATGATTATTATGAAACGCGGCGGAGGGAATCGTCAACAAATTGATGATTATTATGAAACGCGGTGGGGGGGGGGGGGGGGCGCAACTTGAAGTGAGCGGTTGGAGGAGGAAGAGGAGACTCTCCAAAAATTGGGGAAAAATAATTAATAGCTGGGAAAAATGATGTCCCAAAAGGGACAATGTGGCCGCATCCTGCCCGGTCGGGCACAGCGATGCTAAGAAGGAGTGTTGTGGTTGAGTCGCCCGGCGCGTCCCCTCGGAGCCGGCGTCGACCCTGACTTTTCCTCCTCTCCTCGGCAATGAAAAGGGTGGGGGGACCCCCTCGGGCAGGGGAAATGGGGTGGGCGATGCTCAGCCCGGGCCTGACCTGGGTACCGGCATCCCACCTCACCCCGAAATCCCTGCCTGCGGGAAAGATGCCCCGAGAGAGGGATGGATTAAAATTTCCCCGTGGAAATCTTCGCAATATCAATTTTTTTTTTTATTTATTTTTTTTATTTTTCCCAAATTATCATTGCATTTTTTTTTACTGATGAATTTGTAATTCCTTCTCCTCTTCCCATGCTCCGGAGGGCCTCGGGCGGGCTATTGGGAGCCCCGCGGCGCCGGGGAGGGCTCCTGGCAGGTTTTGTGCGGTTTAAAACACCCCCCCACCCCGCTCCCAAAATCGCCCCTTCCTTGAGCCCCCGACTCGGGTCCCGCGGTCTGCGGGGGCGACGTTCGGATCTCACCTCCCAAGCGCCGCTGTGGCATCATCGGCAGAAGCGGATCATCCTCCCTCCGCCTCCGTTTGTCCATCCGGGAAGCGGGAGAGACGCCGCGGACACCTCCTCATCCACGCTGAACCCCCCCCCACGCCCCCGGACCCCCGTCACACCCCGACGTACCGGACACGCACCTGAGCTCTTTGCACGGCCTTGCTTTGGAAATTAGGCGGGATTAACGATGTCTCATTGGTCTCATTTTCTATTTTTATTATTTTTTGAGGGGTTTTTCTTTGGAAAAAAAAAGAAAAAAACCCAAAAAACCGACAAAAGAAAGAAAATAAACCCAACCAAACGGTTTCTGCGCCGCTGGGGAGCGGCACAGTGGGAGCGCCTTGCTCCGGAGACCCCCCCCCCCGCCAGGTGGGGAGCAGGCGGTGAAGACACCACCCCCCCCCAGCATTCGACATCGGAGCATCGGCACAGAGCAACCCCCCCCCGAGGGGGCAGAAAAAAACCCCCCAACCCAACCACCGAAACCCCATTTTGGGGGGTTTTTTTGTTTGTTTGTTTGGGTTTTTTTTGGCTCATGGACTTCATGCCCTGACTCCCGCGCCGACACTTCCACCTCGAAGCTGGAAAAAAACCACCAAAAAACCAAACCAGAAACAAAAAACCAAACCCCACGAATACAAACCGAGACGTTCAAACAAAAAAAAAAAAAAAAACAAAACCAAACACAAAAAAACCAACAACAACAACAACAAAAGAACAAAACCCAAACGCTTTGGGTTACGGAGAGATGCGGGTTTAGATCGACCTGGAGGGGAGAGCGCCGGCGGTTTGGCGCCGTGCCGTGCCGTGCCGTGCCGTGCCGTGCCGTGCCGTGCCGGAGCGGCTCCATGGTGGCAACGGGACTCAACGCTCCCCTGGGCTCGTGCCACGGGCAAGTACGGCTCGTGGGCAACGCGGCCGTGCCCCGCTTCGGCTGCGGCATTGGCTTCACCGGCGCCTGGAAACCGTTCGGGGGGTTGGTTTGTCGGGGTTGGGGGGGGGGGTTGTGTGTGTCTTTATTTTGCTGGGGGCAAAACCCTCATTATTCTATTTTATTTTATTTTATTTTTTTGGTCCGGGTCATTATTCTTTATTCCCACCCCTCCCCACACCCTCCCCCCAGACTGTAATAATCCACTAAACCCCTCCTAATTTTCAAAAGACAACAAGAAGAACGACAATCTAAGAAACCAACACCCTCCTTCGTGCTTCTATAAATATGTTTTTCTGATCTAATTTTATTCCTCGTGCTCATCTGTACTGTTGACAGTTACAATTGTGTATAATTTCCTTTTTTTTTTTTTTATTTGGAATTTTTTGCGTTGTATAGGGTTTTAGTTTTAAAATATATATATATATTTTCCATTTTTTAAAAAGGGGTGTTGCAAAAAAAAAAAAAAAAAAAAAATTGCACGACTTAAAATGACAAATAGTTAAAATGCTGCAGTTTTTAGAGATGTGGAAGCAAAAACGGAGCTTATTTATTCTCAAAGGCTATAAAGGTGTAAAATGCATGAAGAAAAAAAAAAAACCGACAAAAATTTACAAAAAAAAAAAAAAAAAGCCAAAAAAAGCGTAACCTGAACAAAGTGTAGCGTTGAGGATTTTAAAAAGGGCGACGACGAGAAAAAGAAAAAAAAAAAAAAAAGAAAAAAAAAACAACAACAAAAAAACAGCTAATATATTGTGTTTGGGGTATTTTTTTTTTTTTTTTTATTTTTCCTTTTTTTTTTTTTTTTTTTTTTTTTTGGTTGGAGAATGAAATAACAATTTGTGTATATTTTCATATAAGAAGTATGCACTGATATAATGTTTCGAAAAATGATCTATTACTTTCTAAAAGTGTGGTTACTTACCAAAGTCTGTTTCTGATCTTTTTACCTTCCTTGAAATCTCTTGCGGATCCCAGCGACAGGGCGCACGCCGGGGCTCCCCGCCGCGGGCCGGACCCAGAGGTAAGCCCTGGGGAGGGGGGAAAAGGCCATGGGGGGGCGGGGGGGGGGGGAATCCCCCTTTGCCGGCCGCCGAGCGGTGCGGACCCCCCCCCTCACCCCCCACCCCCCCATCCATCAGCCCCCTCCTCTCCCCCCCGCGGAGCGATGGGGGACCCCAGCGCTGGGGCAGCCGCTTTTTTGGTTGGGGGGGGAAAGGGGGGGCTGGTGGATGCGTTGGGGGGGTCGGATGGGCCCCCCCCCCCCGTGCCGGGAAGGCTGGTCTTTCCCTGGATTTGGCTGGATTTTTTTGGGGGAGGGGGGGTTGTGCTGGGTCCGTGATGTCGGGGAGAGCGGCGTTGTGTTGTGGGGGGGTGAAAATGCGGAATAAAGGGTATATCCATGTGCTGGGGGGGGGGGGGGGGGGGGCAAGGATAATCCGCTGGGATAACGGGGGTTTTCCCCCTGGCTGGCGCAGTGAGGATGAGGATGGATGAAGGTCAGGGGGTCTGGCTCGGGCAAGGTGGGGCGAGAAGTCACTTGCCCACCCCGGGAGGAAATTTGGGGACCGGAGCAGGACCCTAAATGATGCTTCGAACCTAAAATATCAAGGGGGGAGGGGGGGATGTGTGTATCAGGCAGGTGTTGAGGATGATGATGGATGGATGGGGACGGTCTCGCTCCCCCCCCCTCCCCCCCCTCCCCACCCCAACCCCTGCCGGGGGGTGCTGGCTTGGGTGCGAGGGGACACGGTGACCCCCGTTTTGGGGGATGGCGAAGAGCCCGGCTGCGTCGGAGGGTTGGATGAGGGTCTTGGTGCCGGGGGTGGGGTGGGGTGGGGGGGCACCCCCGAGCCTGGTGGGGGTTGGGGTCATGGCGGGGGGGGGGGGGGGGGGGGCGGTTCATCCCCTCGGGGCCAGGGGTTGTCACCGTTGGGGGCTGGTGGAGGTGGCAGAGCCAGAGCTGGTGGCAAAGGGCCGCGCGGGGTGAGAGCGGGGCGAGGAGAAAGGAAGAGGTTTCTTTTTCTCCCCCCGCCTCTTTTTCCACTTCCCCCCCCGCCCCCCCCCCCAAAAAAAAAAAATCTCAGCAAACCAGGGAAAAAAAAATTACAAAAATTCCCTATTTTCCTTGAAAATTCCACCGCCTGCATTTTTCCTCCCTCTCCCCTCGCTCCCCCCGGCATTTTTGATGGGAACTGGAAAGTTTGTCACCAGCTTTGGGGAAATGCCACAAATTGCCGCTGTCAGCCCGGGATTCGGGGTGCTGTCCCCCCCCACCACCACCACCACACTGCCGGTTTTCCGACAGGGCCGAGCATCCCGGTTGGTGGCATCTTCCCGGCACTGCCTTGTCCGCGCCGTCCCCAGTGCCGCGTCCTGCCTTCCCCTCCCATCCCTGCGGCTGAGGGCCCCATTCGGGGATGTTTTGGGGTTTTTTTGAACACCCCAAAGCGGTGAAAATCTATCCCCACCCACGGGCGAGTTGTACCCGTGGCCTTCAGCCGGAGGTTTGCTCTTGTTTCATTTTCCCATTTTCCCGTCGTTTTACGCTGCCGTTCCTTCTTCCCCTCTCCACTTTTTTAATTTTTTTTAATTTTTTTTTTCCCCCATGAAAAAAACTCACCCAGAGCCACATATTGTTTTTTCGCTACCTCCGTCCCCCCTTCCCTGTCCGAAGCCAGAAGCCATGCTCGGGATGTAAGAGGGCCTTTTCCCCCTTTATTTTTTTCCTTTTCTCCGGAAATTTTCTCTCTTCCCCCCTCTCTCCTCCTCCTCCTCCTCTTCTCGCTCTGGTCTTTCACTTTTTAGTCTTTTCCCTGCCTACTGTACCTGTAAATAGCGAGTTTCCGTATGTTAGCAATGGTAACAGTACAGAAAACTGGTTTTTGGGGTTTTTTTTTTTGGTTTGTTTTTCTTTTTTTCTTTTTCCCGGTTGTATTGATATGAAATGAGATTATATTTTTGTCAGAGTATATTGTAATAATACTGACTTTGGACATGGCCGAATTGTACAGCTATTTTCTTCTTTCACCCTCTTGGCTCTTCCCTCTCCCCGTCCCTCCCTGCTCCCCAATTTTCCATCTCCCGGCCGGGAGCAGCCGCTTCCCGTTGGCTCTGAGCCCCAAAGCGCTGGCGTGTCACCCCTGGGCTCAGCAACCCCCCCCCCCCCCAAAAAAAAAAAAAAACATCTTTGAGCCTCAAAAATAGGGAAGGACCTGCCGGGCAGGGATGCTGTGGCTCTCCGCTATGCTCCCGCTGGGAATCGGGGACCTTGGAGGAGCGGGACGGCGGCGTTCCCGCTCCCCAGCCGATGGAAAACCCCTTTTATTTTCCAGTTGTTGCCTCTTGAGCTCCAGCTAAGCGCCATGCCGCCTTTTTTTTTTTTTGGGGGGGGGGGGGGGAAAGCTGCTTTCTTTAAGCCAGAAGAGGGTGGTGTGGCTCAGGGAGCTGCGCCTCGCGCCTCCCCGCGTCGTCTTGGATGGTTTTCTGGGAACCTGGGAATTTTAGAGCATCCCCAGCCCTGTGGATTGGGGAGAGGCGGAGGGAGGCTGCTGCCCCCCCCCGCCTTTTACCCCGCGGGGTAACGGAATGAGGGGGTTCTTCCCTTCAGCTGGCATTTTCCTACCACCACCAAGACGTAGAGACCGTCACGGTTCCTCGCTCTCCGGGCTTTAATGCAGAGCGGAGCATCCTTTCCCCGGTGGGGACGTGTGGGGACATCCCCGGGGCGGGGGGGCGGTTCCCGGCATCTCCCTTCGAGACCCCCATCCCGTCACCCAGCTCCGGCCACGACTCCTTTCCTCCCTACGGCTTTTTCCAAGCAGTTTGCAGGCAAATGGGATGCCTAAAGGGACGGGGACCATCGTGGCTGTGCCGCTGGCCCCCCCTTGGCAAGCAGGTGTGTTGTCCCCCCCCGCCATGGTGGCCTCTGGGTCCTCCTTCGTCCCCCCATCCCCTTCGCTCCCCCCGGCTCCCCGTAGCTGGGGTCCACGGGTGGGTGTTCGCGTACTCCGGGGTGTCCGCAGCAATCGGTGTAAAATAGAATAGACCCTTTAAATGATGCACTAAAAGAAAAAAAAAATATAAATATAAACACCCCCCCCCCCCCCGCCCCCCCGCCCTGGGTTAGTCGGATTCCTCCACAGCTCAGCCCGTCTGTGTCGGCACAGGCAGCTCTTCGTGTCCCCCCCCCAGGATGCTGCACAGGTAGAAACAAAACAGAGCGTGCACTCCCCCCTCCCCACCCCCGAGTAGTTTTATTTATTGTTTTGAGAAGCAATTTAAAAGGAAAAAAGAAAAAAAAAAAAAGATAAACCCGTGTATCTATAAATATATATATATATATTTTTAACCTCTTTTTTTTTTTCCTGATGCTCCTCCACACGTGTGTGTGTGTGTGTGTGTGCGTGCGTGTGTGTGCGCGCGCATGTGTGTGTGTGTGCGCACGCGTCAAGGGGTTCCGCGCCCGCGGGTGGCAGGTTGGGGACGAGCCGTGGGACGGGCGACGCTGGTCCCGCCGAGGGGCCGCGGGCATCGGGGCGTCCTCCTCCGCACCCCACGCCACGGCAGCGGCGTTGGGGGGGGAAAGGGGGGGGATCGGCGCCACGTTTTCCCCGCCACCTTTGACTAATTCCATCTTTCTCTTGAGTATTTGCACCCCCGGGGGCCTGGGCCCGGCCTGGCCGAGAACCCCCCCCAGCCCCGGGGACGCCGTCGTCCCCGTCCCCTCCCGTCCCTGCTCCCCACCTGCGCCCTTGACAATCAGTGGCTCCTTCCCAGGGACGGCAGCACGTGGTTGAGACGTCCGTTGCGGTTTTTTTTTTTTTTCAATATTCCTTTTTTTTTGTGTGTGTGTGTGTGTGCGCTGTACGGTGACGCGTTATTGTATATTCCACAATAAGAAAGAAAAAGAAAAAAAAAGATATTAAAAAAATTTAAAAAATGATGATGATGATGATAAGAATAATAATTACCATGAAAAATTCTTATGAGTTTTGTTTGGAAACTCTTTCACTATATTTGTTGTAAAGAGGTTTACTATTAAAAAGGAAAAAAAAAATACACGTTTCTGATAATTTTCTCTGCCTCGGGCTCTTTCTTCCCCGCGGTGCTGCGGGGAGTCGCGCCGGGGCCAGGATTCGAGCTCCGGCCAGGAGCCCCGGTGAGGTGGGGATGCTCCCGGTGTCACCCGATCCCGGTGGCCGGAGGTGACGCTGCCGTCCCAGCATCAGCACGGGGTCGCCTGCGTGCACGACCATGGCGGGATGGTGGGACACGACTGGGGCATCCCTATGGAGACTGGAGCAGGGGGTTACCCCTGGTTGTCCCCAGTCTCCCATCCCTGTCCCCGAGGGATTTCCACCGCTCTGAGGACCAGTGGACGCCCCCTCGCTTGGCAGAGGCAGCCCTGATGCAGAGTGATGGCTGCCCTGGAATGCTCTTGTGGAAGATGGTGGTTCCCACCATAGTTACTGGTGGCTCCTTGCAGACCTTGGCGCGCTGGCTTGCTTGGCCGGGATGGACACCCCGAGACACCCCATGCTGTGGCTCCCACTGACTCTCACAGGTCACGCACCGCATTTCATGGAATCACAGAACCATGGAATGGTTTGAGTTAGGTTGGAAGGGAGCTTGAAGCCCACCCAGTGCCACCCCCTGCCCTGGGCAGGGACACCTCCCACCAGCCCAGGCTGCTCCAAGCCCCGTCCAACCTGGCCTTGAACCCCTCCAGGGATGGGGCAGCCACAGCTTCTCTGGGCAACCTGGGCCAGGGGCTCACCGCCCTCGGAATGAGGAATTTCTTCCCCATATCCCATCTAAATCTCCCCTCTTTTGGTTTAAACCCTTCCCCCTCGTCCCATGGCTCCCCTCCCTGCTCCAGAGTCCCTCCCCAGCTTTCCCGGAGCCCCTTTAGGGACTGGAAGGGGCTCCAAGGTCTCCCTGGAGCCTTCTCTTCTCCAGGCTGACCCCCCCCAGCTCTCTCAGCCTGTCCCCACAGCAGAGGGGCTCCAGCCCTCCCAGCAGCTCCAGGGCCTCCTCCGGCCCCGCTCCAACAGCTCCGTGTCTCTCCTGTGCTGAGGCCCCAGCGCTGGAGGCAGCCCTGCAGGGGGGTCTCCCCCGAGCGGAGCAGAGGGGCAGAATCCCCCCCCTCGCCCCCTGCCCACGCTGCTGGGGATGCAGCCCGGGCTGCGGGGGGGTTCTGGGCTGCCAGCGCACGGTGCCGGCCCATGGCCAGCTTTCCCCCCCCCAGCACCCCCAAGCCCTTCTCTCAGGGCTGCTCCCCATCCCTCCATCCCCAGCCTGGATTTGGGTTTGGGGTTGCCCTGACCCAGGTGCAGGACTTTGCACTTGACCTGGTTGAACCCCATGAGGTTCACACGGACCCACCTCTCCAGCCTGTCCCGGTCCCTCTGGATGCCATCCCGTCCCTCCGGCCTGTCACCACACCACACCGCGTGGTGTCGTCACCGAACTCCCCCACCCAAAGCTTGTCCCGCTGGGTGTCGGCCCATCTCCTGAGCCCCTGATGAGCCCCACATGGGCTTGAGGTTGGAGCGGGGCCTCCCTCCGCCTGGAGACGGGATTTCTCTCAGGCTTCCAGGCTGGACACCGGGTAAGTGTGACCACCCCGGGGGCTGGGGTCCCCATGGCGCAGGATATCCCCGGGGATGCTCCCTGCGGTTCCTTGGCTGGGGGAACTGGTGGGAGCTGATTCCAGCGCCAGATCGGGGAGGGGGGGGGCAGGGCCTGCACCCCGTCGCATCCCTCCCCACGCTCCGGGGGGGGGGGGGCTCTGCTTTGCTTTATGGGTCGGGGCGATGGGGCCGACTTGGGGCAGGATTTGGCCCCTACAGGGCAACCCCCCCGGGCTGGATTGCCTCTGATTTCAACTAAATGGGGTCAAGAGCTGCTTCCTAGTGAAAAATCACTTTTCCACCCCAAAACTAATGGGGGGGGGAAGGGGAAAAATCCCCTTTCTACCCCAAAACCCCCTTCACCTGCAGCCGCCGCGGGGGGTGGGAGGATTGGTCATTAAGGTTTTATTGCCTTTAATGCTCAAAATGCGAATTTATGAAGTTTTTGCAAATTAAAAGGGGTGCGCGGGGGGGGGGTGGGGGGGTGTTCGCCGGTGCGGCCGCCAGGTGGCGCCAGAGCAGGCGCTGATTGACAGCTGTCACTCACGGGGGGGGGGGGGGGGGACGCGGGGGTCGGGGGGGCGTGCGTGGCCCCGGGCCAGCCCCGGGGGTTGCCACTTCGGGGCGGTTTGTGGCCCCCAGCCTGGCTACTGCCACGTCCCGCCGTGTCCCGCCCCGCCTGGCCCCGGGGGGTCTCCCCAAATCTGGTGTGAGTCCGCATTTCCCCAAATCTTGGAAAAAAAAAAAAAAAAATATATCCAAATCCAGGAACGCGCCTCGCCCGCCCCAGCCGGCGCTACCGAGGGCGGCGGTGAGACTTGTCACCCACCTGCGTGAGGCAAAGACCTGTGCATCGCCCTCTTCCAGCCCCTCCGGGCTTGCCGAGCCGGATTTGGGGGTGCCAAGCGGTCCCCGCTGCTCCCGGGAGTTTCCCCATCCCGGGAGGGCGCTTCGCAGAGCGGGGTCAAAGCTCTGCACCCTTCGGAGGCTCCTCAGGCCTTGCACCGACGCCGTCGCCCAGGGCTGAACGCAGGCAGCTGGCCCCGAAATAGCCAACAAAACATTTTTCATGGAAAAACACTACTTTTGATCAAATTTCCTTTTTTTTTTCTTTTTTTGCAGGACCGCACTGTGTGCGGCGGAAGCCAGTCCCCACCGCACAAAGCTCTCGCTCCTCCCAGAGAGCCCACGGGAGCCGGGGATGTAAATACCCAGGATTTATCAAAAAGCACATTCCGGACTCGAGCGAGGATCGTATTCACGGCGTGGCTCCCGTCGGTGCAGGAGGAGTGTTTTCCACGCGGCGGGCGCTGGGAAGCATCTCTGCCCTCTGAGGATGAGGCAGCTGGAGGAAAAGAGAGGAAAGAAAGAGAAAATCCTTCGCCCGGAATCATTCGGCTGGCAGATGGGGAAGGACGTGGAGTTTTTCTCTCCCGTATTTCTAAATTTCAGTGGAAGAGGAGGCTGGAAGCTGAAGTTTGGTTCCTCCCCGCGTAGCGGGGGAGCCTTGGTTAAAGCATCTTCCAGCTCCAGGTGGCAGTTTCCCCGCATAATCACTCCCTGTAGCCAGAAACTATTCTTTATATGGTCAAAAAATAGTAAAAGTATAATAAAAGAATAGTAAAAAGAATCGTGAAAGAATAAAGCACAAATTTATCTGTTTTTTCTTGATTTTTGAGATGTGGCCTTAGCTCAGTTTCCCCACATAATCCCTCCCTGTAGCCAGAAACTCTTCTTTGTACGGTTAAAAAATAGTAAAAGAATAATAAAAGAATAGTAAAAAGAATCGTGCAAGAATAAAGCACAAGTATATCTGTTTTTTCTTGATTTTTGAGGTGTGGCCTTAGCTCAGTTTCCCCACATAATCCCTCCCTGTAGCCAGAAACTCTTCTTTGTATGGTCAAAAAAAACAGTAAAATAATAGTAAAAGAATAGTAGAAGAATAAGGCACAGGTTTATCTGTTATTTCTTGATTTTTGGGGGGAGGCCTTAGCTCAGGAGAGGGAACTGGGGGGCAGGAGTGTGAGATAACGGGGGGTATTTAGACCCCGATTTTGGCTGTATTTGATGGTAGAAGGGCGTCCGGGACGGCACCTTTTCTGGCAAGCCCGTGCAAAGTCGGCACCCGTGACACTTCGTGCCTTTACACTGCTGTGTGCACACACATTTCCCCCCCCCGCCCCCAAAGGGTGTCCGCAAGCTCCTGGCTGCCCCCAAGCATTTATTTTACAGACCACCCCACTCCAACTTTGAAGCAGATTTAACCAACAGCAACAAAATTATATGCCCGGTATAAATCTTTAATCAGAACAGGGGGTAGTTTATTTTTTTCTCCCCCGCCCCCGGCCAAGCTTGCGCTGCTGTGTATGACCAGGAGGCGAATCAAAAGCAAGTGGAGTAAATTATTCATGGGGCCGCTATTTCTGCTTTCCCTATGTCGGGGGGGGGACTGAGAGGCAGAGTTGGGGGGCGAGCGGCTGTTTTGGGGCTGTTAATATTCACTCCGAGAAGCTGGGCTGCGGCCACGGCGCCGAGGGATGGGCAAAACGCCGGTAGCTTTTGGTTCTGCTCTCCCATTCAGCGTGCTGGGAAAGACTGGGATGGGCCGGTCCGTCTCCCACCCAAATCCATGGGAAGATGCTCCAGCTCCGTCCCCACCAAAAAGAATCTCGCCCGGATTTACACCCGCTGGGAATCAGGCTATGAACCGCCGCCTCTTCCCGTCCCTCCCTCATCCCCGACGCATCCGCACCCACCTGTACACGCTATTTATCACCCCCCCCCCCCCAAAAAAATCACACAGAAGACGTGGTGTCGCGGGGCTCGGTGTGGGTTTTGCCGCGAAGGTGACACAGAGGCGTCGGGAGGATCTAAATATTTAGGCAGAGCTGCCAAAGCTGTGGGGAGAAGAGCGGAGAGTCGCTTTTGGAGGGGAGACTAGTATTATTATTGTTTATTACTATTACTACTACTACTACTACTACTACTATTATTATTATTATTATTATTATTATTATTATTATTATTATTATTGTCAGCATCGGTATTATTATCTGAGGAACGCTTGGGCCTACATATTGATAAATGCCGGCCGTGGTGCCTTGTTCTCAGTCCTTAGTGGAAGCAAAAAAACCCTCTTCCTTGGGGTTTTTTGGGTCATTCTGTTTTGTTTTTGCTTTTTATATACATATTTTATTTTATTTCGGCGTCACGCTCCACGGCCCCAAACTGTAAAAAAAAAATAGCCTTTCAAACCGGCAAAAAACAGCCAGGCCGAGGCCTTTCTGTTAACAATCCTCCACCCCATCCTCGAAACCTAAAGCAGTGAAGGATTTTGCTGAAAATAATGGATCATTTTCCCATTTACTCATGATTCAAGGATTAATAACTAATCCCATCAAAGGACATCTGCTTAGATTGTTCCTTGTCAGTGAAAGTAAATAGAGCCTTTTAGTCTTTAGGCCTAAACTCCTCTGAGGTTATTATGCCGGGGGAACCTCCTACAAGCCGGTGCTTTCTCTTTCGCCCCCGCTGTGACTAACCCTGGAGGGAGAAAGCAAACTTTGCTGGTCCCTGGACATAAAGGTTATTTGCTAGAATGGAGGAGACTTTTATGAGAGGCCGGGTAAGCTGAGACCCTCACCCTGCCCGAGGCGGGGGGCTGCAACCTGCCCCCCCCCCCATCCAGCCCTTTGAGGCCCATTGTCCTCCCTCTATGGAAGGTTTCCCCCTTTCAGGTCGGGGATGCCGCGCTTTCGCTCCCCCCTCCTCAAAGCTTCTCCCCGATTTGCTTGGGATCAGCTCTTTCGGGGGTTAAAGGAAGAAATTGGTTGGGTCTGGGGCCAAAAAAACCTCTGGAAAATGTCCTTATGGATGCGGGGAGGGAGGGATGGATAGGGCTCAGGGGAGGCGCGACACCCCGCCACGACCTCGGGGGCGATGGCGATGCGGGGCTCGAGGGGCAAAAGGCCTGGGAAATAATGAACTTCTCGTTAAATAATGGGTTGTCATGGTACAACTGGGTGTACGGACAGGAGGGCTCCCCGCGCTTCACAAAAAGCTGCTTTTTTGGGGAGACTTGAGACTTTCTCAAAAGGAGCTCTGGGCCAGGAGGGCCTAACCCAAAATGTGAGCAAATTGTCCTGAATAAGAGGAGCACCGCCTCTTCCCCTGCTCGGGAGCTACTCGTTAGGAAATACTAACGAACGGGCCTTCCCCGGGGCAGAACGACCCCCCGGAGGAGGTGTCCCATGGGGAGAACCTGGAGAAGGTCCCGGCTCTCCTCGTGCCGGGGTGGGCCCAGCCCCGTCCCGGGCGGTTGGAGCCGCACGTTTAAGCGTTTCAGAACAGCTAAAATTAGACTTCTTTTTTTTTTTTTTTAATTATTATTTTTTTCCCCTTTCCCAGAGCGCGGCTGAGCGTCTCATCCATACACACCAGCTGTGGGGTTTTTTTGTTTTTTTTTTTTTTTTTTTGCTTTCGCTTCGGCAAAATCTTCCTCGGAGATAGAGACAAAAAGGAAACGCTGCTCCACCCTCTCCCCAGCGCACGCGAAATACGAGAGTAATTACAAATCGGGGCCCCAAACCCAGACCCTGCTCTGGGCTATTGAGGGAAATCTTTCCAAATCTGAAGGGAAACCAGCCCCATCGGCCTTTTTGCCGTGCGGGGGAAGCCGGTACCGCTGTGTTCGCCCTCCGGACCCGCAGATCTGATGCTTCTGGCCATCGCCACTCAGCTCCCAGCTCCGGTGAAGGGAACAATTGGAGGCGAAGCCAGTGGGAGTTCAAAAGGAGCAATACTGAATTAAACGATGGCAATTTCCCTTATTTTCTGCCGCTTAAAGGTGCACGCTGGGAGTGTTTAAATATCCTTGTTATCCCCTTCAATACCTAGAGAAGGGGGTTTTTTTTGTTTTTTTTTTTTTTTTTAACGAGCGGGGCTGTAATCAGGCCGCGGTGGTGCCAGGCACCTCTTGCTAACAAACGCCATTCTCCAAAAGAGCCGTCCAGATCCCATCCAAAGCCCTTTGAAGCAGAAGAAAAGGCACCTGCTGGACCGAGTGTGACGGGCAGCTGTGCGAGCCTGGGGGGGGGGGTGTGGGGGGGGGACACTTTACCCCATTTTACCCAGACAAAACAGAGCTCCCCTCCAGAGGAGGGAATTTTTGTGTTTGATTTGGGTTGGAGGTTTGTTGTTTATTTTTTTTTTCTTAACTTTTTAAAAATTTTTTTCCTACTGGTTCGGGGACGAGCTGAAAGTGAGGAACCACCCTCCCCCCGCCAACACCACCATCTCAGGCCAAGATGCATCGATATAAAATTCATTTCCTTCTTTTCTCCAGCCACCCCCCCCCACCTCCTTTCCCCTCTTCATGCTCCCCAGGTTATCCGGGCGCCTTTGAAGGCGGTTTGGCCCTTTTGGGTGAACTATTAAAAATCTCCACCCGGGGTAGGAAATATTTGCTGGGGGGAGGCAGGAGGAAGGCAGGAAGTTTTCCAGACTGGAGCTGGCTCCGGGTTTATCTCTCCACGGCTGCAGGTGGGTACCTTGATTGAGGATGGAGCCGAGGATGCCCGGGACAGGCAGCAGCGGCACAGGGGGGATGAACCCGCGGCTTCTTTGCCACAACACGCAACCACTTGCTTCAAAAATGCAGCTTTTGTTGCAATTTTCTTTGTCTGGTGGATGCTGGAGGGGTGGCACCAGGCGGCCCAGGCGGCAGCAGAGATGCCCGGCGAACGCAGGCGCTCGCCGTAATGCACAGTGCCCAGAATTGGGCTTTTTTAAGTGCCAAGACAAAAGATTTCTTTAGAAATCACCCAGCTCCAGGCCCCCCCCCCAAATCTCCAAGCCACCAACCAGAGACCCGTACCCCAAATTTTGATGCGACTGGGCAGCGCCAGGAGAATGGCACACAAAACCCCTGCGTCCGGGCGTCGCACCCCATCAGCCGTCCACGCTTCGAGAGACAGCGGTCGCCGCGTGACCGTGGTTTATAGAAAATAAGCACATGTTTGTCTGGAGTCACACATGTCTGTGCACATCCCGGTGCAAATGCTTAAAAAGCCAAAAATCTTCTTTGAACCATATGTGGCGGTTCTTACGGAGCTCAAACCTCTCCCAGATTGAGCCTTTCTGAGCTAGCGGGTAAAAAAAAATGAGGGAATTTCCCTTAAAAAAGTCCCACTGGGGGAAGATGCGGCTTCTCCGCACCCTGCAAAGCCCGGGAGGTGCTCGTCGGGGTCCAGCACCCGTTTGTGAGCAAAGGCATCACCCATTTCTTTGCCCCGAGCTGGGAAAACCTGCGGGCAGAGCATTTTGGGGGGTGGGTGTTTTGCCCCTCCGCCTGCACCGGGGGGGCACGGAGAACATCTCCCGACAGGGGTGTCCTGCGCCGGGGGGAGCCCGGAGCTGCTGGGGGAGGATGGAGCCGGTGCGTGCACGCGTGCAGCTGTATGGAAATCACGCAGTCACTGTGCACCACATGTGTGGTGCGCACAGCCTGCATGCAAACATGCTTGCCATGGGTACAGGCATGGGGCACACATGGATAAGGGCTATATGCACCCCCCCAAGGGTTTCTGAGCAATTCGGGGCGGGGGGGGGTGCTGGTGAATCAGCCCCCCCTTTGCAGCAGGCATCCCCCTCTTTGCAACTCCCTGGGTTTGACCTGGGCTGGGGGCTGCAGGTGGGGAAGGGTCTGGAGGCCGGGGGGGGGGTGCAAAGCCCAGACCCCATGCTCTGCACACCCCCCCCAAGGGTTTCTGAGCAATCCTGGGGTGTGTGTGGGGGTGTGCTGGTGAATCAGCCCCCCCTTTGCAGCAGGCATCCCCCTCTTTGCAGCTCCGTGGGTCTGACCTGGACCAGGGGCTGCAGGTGGGGAAGGGTCTGGGGGTCGCGGAGGGGGGGGGGGGGGGCAAAGCCCAGACCCCACAGGGCCTGCAGGACCTTGCAAAGACTCCTCAAAATAAAATCCGGGGGTGGGGGGGAGACACACTGCACACCAGTCCCCAGAGTGGGGGGGGTGCCCGGGGTGGGGGGACACACCTCCCCCCCCCGCCTTGTGCTCTGCACACCGTTGCTGGGCAGAATTAGGGGTTTGCTTTAAGTTTGGGGGGGGGGGGGGAGGGTTTGCACTACCTCAACAAGTATTTTTTAATCGGTGCGGGGGCTCCGCGGCTCCGTGCGGGGCGGGGTTGGGCGGCCCCCGCGGGTCCCCTGCCTCCCCCCCCAACCCCGGGACACCGCCGGCCGAAAATCCCGGTTTTCCGAAGTGAAAATCCTCCTGGATCATCTGAGATTTAACTACCAATCTCCCCCCCCCGCCACGCCGCCGCCGCAACCCGCAACTTGCCTTCCATCGGGCGAGCTCGCTTAAAAAAATAAGTTTCAAACGCCCGTTTGCCTGAAATAACGCCCCTTTCGCGGCAAGTGACGGTTTCTGGGGGAAAAAAAAAAATATAAATAAATAAAAAATGACCGTGAGATGAGACGGGTACAAAACTCCCGGGCTGCGGCAAAGGCTGCGAGCCTTCAAACGGAGGAGCCAGGCTTTCCTCCCTCATTTCAGAGGTAATTCCGGGAAAAAAAACCAACCAAACAAACAAAAAAAAAACCAAACAAAAAAATGGGATGAATTTACGGCTCTCTGCCCCCTTTAAAGTTCAGTATAAGAGAAAATAAAGCCCAAAAAAAAAAAAAGAAATCGAAGGTGCGGGCACCCAGCGCGGAGCGGAGCGGCGCCCGAGCCTCCTCTGGAAGCAAAAGTCGCCAATTTCTTTAATTGCTACTTTGGGGTAAGGAGGGGAAAAGAAAAGAATCCACTTTTTTTTTTTTTTTTTTTTTTTTTAAGCATAATGCGATGGGCGAAGCCGCCGTCCTCACTCGCCGGAGCCTCTCGGGTCTGGAATGAGGATTTTTTTTGCTGGGAAAACGTTTCATCTCGTTGGTCGTCGGTAACTGCGAATTTACCAAGAGAGGGGGAAACCGAAAGGGATTTATTTTTTAATTTTTTTTTTTTAACACCCCCCCCCCCCTTTTCCAAACAGTGTTCTCTGCGTTTCGAAACTCACAGGAGATTTGGAGAAACCGGCGGGTTTAATTCCCCGAATATAAATAATAACCAAATCAAAATATAAAATGCCGGGGGAAAGGAAGTGCGCAGGGTAAAGGAAGGTCCCTCAGCCTGTCGCCGTGCAGGTTGTTTTCCATTTCTGGCCATCCACGGTAAATAAATGAGTGAAAAATAATATAATAAGAAGGAGAAATCCTGGCGGTTCAGGAATTAATGAGGGATGGGGCAGAGGAATGCGGGGCGAGCAGCGACCCGCACGGGGCTGGGAAAAGCGGCTCAGTTGCCGAGCTGCGAATGCAACCGCTTGAAAAGGGCTTTTCCCAATTAAAAAAAAAAAAAAAGAAAAGAAAGAAGGAAAGAAACCCCTGCAATCACCTCTTTCCCCACGTCTGTTGCGCTTGTCTGCGGCTGGCAGCGGGGAGAGGAGCAGGAATAATCCGGGCGCACGGTACCGGCCGGGTTTGCCACCTCCTGGGAGCTTTTGGGGCGGTTTTGCTGACTTTGGGTATTTTTTTTTAATATAGTTTTATTATTCCAAGCAACCCCCAAAACCCACTTAGCGGAAGGAATCGATCCCGGATTACATGTCATTGGCGTTCTTTTGAGGTTTGGGTAGCCGGCGAAATAGAGAAAATGTTATTCATTGCGAGGGCGGGGAGGGGGGGAGCAAACCCAAAATAAATACAAAATAGGGAAGAAAATTGGAGAATAACTTGAAATGGGCATTATTCTTCTTTAATAAGCCCTGATTAGGGTTTGTGGAAGGAGGAGAACAAAGTCATTTCCCAAATAGAGGGGGGGGGTGAAGCACAGAGCCGGGTATAACTTCATAAAACGCCACGGTGGGAGACGCTGCCAATGTGTGTCCCCCCCCGCCTCCGACCGCCGCCGTGGGGGAAATCCGCTTCCCGCGGGGACACCCCGAGCTTTGACCAGCATTCAGTAAATTCCGGGGGGGACTTTGCTCCTAATCTGTGTTTATTAAGCCAAAAAAAAACACCAAAAAAAAAAAATCCCAAACCCCCAAAACCCCAAACCCCCAAAACCCCAAACCCCCAAAACCCCAAACCCCACCGCCGATGCTTATAAAAATCGCAGGTAACTCTTTATCGCAACAAGGGAAGGCGCGATCGAGCGTGTGCGCCGGAAAATCGCCTGTTTACGGTGGATTTTTTTTTTTTAAATAAAATAGAAAAAGTCAGCAAGTTACCTTTAAAATACTCCCCGCAGCGTGGGTGCGGGACCGGCCCGGTCCCAGGAGGGGGGTCCGGTGCCCGGCCCCCGCCGTTTCCCCCCAATTCCCCGGTTATTTCCCAGGCTCCAGACCGCAGCGATGCCCGGGGCACCGCCTGGGCTTTAGGGGGGGGGGGGGGGGGGTGCTCCTCGGATACCGCCGGGGGGGGGACGGGATGGGAACGGTTGGGCCGTGCTGCTCGCCGTGAGTTTATTTCGAAAAGAGGGAATTTGATTTTAATGAAGGAGCAAATTCGGAGCAAACACGCGCGTGTCTCTCCCCGCCCCCCCCGCCCCCGAGCTCTTTGTGCATCCCCTTCTTTTAAAACCCCCCAAATACCGCCAAATAACCTTTTTTTCGCCCCCTTTCCCCGCCCGCCTCACCCCAATTTCCAGCCCCAAACCCCGCTGCCGTTTTCTCGCCCGCCGCATCTCAGCCCTCCCCGGCTGCCGAGAGAGGTTGCCATATTTGCATATATGGTAATGAGCCCCTAATTGCCGGGCTCGCTGTGCTTTGCCGATCGATTTCGAGCAACACATAGGTTAAGGAAGCTTGGAAATAGCGCGGCTCCCCCCCCCCCCCACCCCGCAGCCCCCCCCCCTTTTTGCGATGGAGCTGGCCCCGCATTTGCATCGCAACTTTTTTTTTTTCTTTTTCTTTTTCTTTCTTTCTTTTTTTCTTTTTTTTTTTTTTTTATTATTTAAATATAACACGTATACTTTACGTATAGGCTACGTGGAGGCTCCTCGGCCGCTCCTATATATCCTTACGCCCGGCACGGCCCCCGCTCCTCCGGCTCGGGGCCGCCGCCGAGACCCGCGGGCTGTGGAGGTGGGGGGGGAGCCCGGGGGGGGCAGGTGAGGGCAGGGCAGGCAGCAAAGGGCAGGGGAGGCAGGCAGGCAGGCAGGCATGGAAGGCGAGCCGGGGAGGGCAGGCAGCGCAGGCAGGTGAGCAGGGTCAGGAGGGCAGCGCAGGCCGGGAGGGGTCTGTAGGCAGGGCAGGCAGGGAGGGCAGGGAAGGCAGCGCAGGCAGGGAGAGAAGTGCAGGCAGGGAGGGCGGGGAGAGAAGTGCAGGCAGGGAGGGCTCTGTAGGCAGGGCAGGCAGCAAGCACAGGGCAGACAGGGAGGGCAGCGCAGGCAGCATAGGCAGGGAGGGCAGCGCAGGCAGCGCAGGCAGAGAGAAAAGTGCAGGCAGCGCAGGCAGGGAGGGCAGTGCAGGCAGCGCAGGCAGGGAGGGCAGCGCAGGCAGCACAGGCAGGACCGGCCGGCCCTTAGGGGCACATCCCCCGCCACGGGCTGAAGAACCCCGGGGGTCACCCCGGGGGGAAGAGGGGTGGCCGGGCCGGGTTTCCCCCCCCAACCACCCCGGGCTTAACCATGGCTGCCCCCTCCCTCCAACCGCCCCCCCCCGCCTCCCGGCCGTGCCCCGCCGCGGAGCCCCCGCGGAGCCCCCGCGTTCCGCGCCGGGCCGGCCCCGCCGCCGGACAAACAATGTGAGACTTGGCGGAACAAAAGCGGCGGGGCTTGGGTTGCTGAACACGTCTGAGGCCAGACGAGCCGCGCGATTTATTGGACTCGGTGAGAAAATCATAATAAAAAAAAAAAAAATAAAGGGGGGGGGGGGGAGGGAAAGCCAGCGGAGGGCGGGGGGGGGGGGGGAAGGGTGTCGCTGGAGGGATCCATCTCTCAAAGCATCTTTATTCGGGGGAGGGGGGTTGGGGGTGCCACGGGAGCGGGGGGGTGGGGATGGATCTTCGGGGCTGGGGGTACGGGTGGGTCGTGTCTCCCCCCCCCTCAGGACCGGTTGCGGGGTCGGCGTGTCCCCCCCAAAGCCCTGGGGGCAGGTGGGAGCCTTCCTCCCTCTTCCCCCCCCCCTCCTCGTCCAGGCATCCCTGCATCTGAGCTAAGAAAGTTTGGGGATGGCCCAGATCGCCCCCCCCCCCCCCGCCCTGGACTTTCCACGGCGCCGGGTGGGACCCCCAACTCCGTGTGTGTGTGGGGTGCACTGCCCCCCCCACTCCCCCCCCCCGGCTTGGGGACCGAGTTTTGGGGTGCGGAATCCTCCCTCGCACCCCCCCCCGCCGCCGCTTCGGGAGAGCCTGGCAGGATACGGCCATTCCCGGTGTCGTCGTGTGTCGTGTCCCCCCTCCCCACGCGTGTCCGTGGACTTATTGTATTGTTGCTCTCCGCACCCATGGGGATGGGGGGGGCTCCCCCAAATCCCCCGTCCTGCAAGCGGCTTCCCCGCGGGAGTGGCCGGGCGTTGCGTGGGGACACGGACACGGGTGGGGGGGCGGGCCACCCTCCCCAGCCCCCCCATCCCGGCTGGGCTTTGCCGCTCTGTGCTGGGGGGGGAGAGGATTATTTTTTTTTGCGGGGGGGGGGGGGGGTGAAGGTGATGCTGGGGGATCCTCGTTATCGAATGAGCAAATCCTGACGGATGGGGTTGAAAACAAATTAAATCCGCGTTACAATAGACCCAGTGCGGAAGTTACGCGTCTCCTCCGCGGCTGAGCGCGGTCGGGTGCGGAGCGGAGCAGCAAAGAGGGGGTTTCCCCCCCCCCACCTCGCGAACTTCTCTTTAATTTCTGCCCCCCCACCCCAGCAGGTCCGAGCTGCTCCCCTCAATTCAAACCCCCTCCGGTGGATCTCTGCCTTCGGGCGGCCCCGGCGAGGCTCCCCCGCGGCAGGCCGGGAAGGGCACCCAAAATAAGTGGGGTTTGGGTGGGTTTTTTTGGTTTTTTTTAAGCAGTAATTCGGGGGCAGACGTGAGCCTCGGAGGTTGGCCGGAACCCACCTCCCGGGCTGCAGCGGGCCCGGCCACCCGGAGCTGCCGCCGCTGGAAAATCCCGCACGGCTTTTTTTTTTTTTTATATATATATCTATATTTAATTTTTTTTTTTTACCTGCCAAGGAACATTTTAATTTTCCCTATTTTTTTTCTCTTTTTTCTTAAAAAATTCGCATCCCTGCGGTCTGTCCTTAATTCTCCCCGTCGGTGTGGGGAAGGGAGGGTGGGTTGGGCTAAAAAGGGGAAAAATCGGCCAGCGATCCTTTTTCGGTTGGTGCAAAAAAAAAAAAAAAAACCCCAAAAAAACCCCCACTTGGTACCCACCAGGTCAGGTCCTGCCCAGCTCAGCTCCGATTTAACACCCCCCCCCCAAAAAAAAAAAAAAAAAAGCTTTTTTTTATGGTGTAGGTACAAATTTTCGGGCTGGAAAAATCTTCAAATCTGCCGTTAAAACGGTGCGATCCCGCGATCGCGGCGGCGGCTCCTGGGATTTATTTGGGGGTTTTGTCTGGGCTTCACTTTGCCGAAAGCGACTTTATAGAAAAGCAGCAAAGCGTGGAGCAGGTTTTTATTTGCTCGTGAAACTCCAAAATACACCCCGGCATCTTCTGCAAATCCCTCGTGTCCTTCCCGAAATCCTCCAGGATCGGGACGCGTCTAGCGCGATGTTAAAATATATATATATTTTTTTTTTTTTTAAATGCAATGTCATCGGGATAATCCCAGGGAGAATATAAGTTTGAAAGCTGAATCCGTGTCTTTGCGGCGGTGTCTCGGGATAAATAGCAATATTCGTCGTGTTTCTTCAATAGGCGGGTTTAAAAAAAAAAAATAAAGAAAAAGAGCTATAATTTCTGGAGGACCCTAAAATATAAATTTTGATTTTTTAATTTTTTTTTTTTTTGGTAAGGGAAAATAAAAGGAGAATAAAAAGACGGCAAAGCGTGCGGTGGTGTTGCCAAAATCTCGTTTCAGCGAGGGTGGGGAATGGTTAAAGCCGGGCCCGCCGGGCCCCCGCGGAGCCGCTGCGCGACCGGCCGCGGGTGATGCTGCCTGTCCCCCCCCCCTCCCGGCTCTGTAACCGTCCCCCTCCGTCCCTTCTCTTCCAGGACACCCCCGCGGGTCCGGCTCTGCTTCGCCCCGGGCTGGCCCCCGCCCGGCGGCTCTGCCCACGCGTGGGGACAGTGCGGCCCAGGTGGGTCACGGGGGACCGCGGGGTGACAAACCACGGGGGGGAGGCACCGCCCCGGGCGGGCGACCGGCTCTGGGAAGGGCCTAAGAGAGGGGCTGCGATTTGGGGGGCGGTTTGGAGGCAGGGGGTGCCTACCCGATGCACCTGCACCCCCCCTCCCTGCGAGCACCTGGCAGATCGGTCCCAAAATCCATGTTTTTTTCCCCTCCAACAGGGCTGGAAGCGAGCGCGGGGTGGGGGGGGGGGGGGGAAGGCGCAACACCCTCCAACCCCCGCAAGCTCTTTGGTGCAGGTGGGGGCTTGCAGAAAAGCCAGGCAGGAGGCCACAGGGATGGGCTGCTGGATGGTCCTGGGGGGCAGAGCCGAGGTGCTGGGACCCCCCCCCCCCGGGCAGGTTCAGGCCCCGCCAGGGCTGAGATGGTCCCCAGGACCCTACCTGCTCGCCCCCCATCAGTGTTATTCCCCTCATATCCCCCGTCCCCCACTCCCTGCTCCCAGTCAAGTTCTGAGCCTGACGGGAGCCAGACCAGTGGGCTCCCACTTTCCCACTGGGAGCAACTGGGAGTGAGGGCCCCGATGGAGGAACATGCCACTGGTGGTGGCAGAGGGAGAATCCGGCTCCGGGAAGGAGGCAAAACTCAAGAACAACTTCCCCCCCAAATCCCACAGCCCCAAACCCAGCTGGTTTTACACTCGGAAAAAAAAATTCCGAGGCAAAGAAGAATTTTAAGAGAAAAGAAAAGAAAAACCCAAACAAACGACTGTTCTCGTTTGAGGAAAAATCATGTCATTAGTTTTGATGGTGTCTGTGTTATAAGAGAGGAAATAAAAGGGTAATTAATAGAGAGGCTGGGGGGTTAAAAATACAGAAATAAAATAGGGTTTGGTTCCCGTCTGGGGTCTGCACAGTGTGGCCAGGCCCCGGCACCGGTCGGACACCAGCACCGAGTGCTGGTTGGACACTGGCAGCCATGGGTTGCAGGTGGGGGGCTTCCTCTTCCCCAGGAGGGGCTGAGCCCCCTGGGAGGCCAGAGAGGTGGAGGAAGGCTGGAGAGATGGTCATGGTCATGGTGGTCATGGTGATGGTGATACTTGGTGTTGGGGAAGGGTGGTGGCCAGTGGTGATGAGGGTGGTGAATGGTGGTGGTGATGAGGGTGCTGGTGGTGGTGGTGGTGATGAAGGTGATGGTGCTGAGGGTGGCGGTGGGGATGAGGATGATGGTGGTGATGAAGGTGATGGTGGGGATAAGGGTGGTGATGAGGATGATGGTGCTGAGGGTGGTGGTGGGGATGAGGATGATGGTGGTGATGATGAGGGTGATGGTGGTGCTGAGGGCGGTGGTGGTGATGATGAGGGTGATGCTGAGGGCGGCGGTGGTGATGAGGGTGATGGTAAGGGTGATGGTGGTGCTGATGGCGCTGAGGGCGGTGGTGGTGGTGATGAGGGTGATGGTGATGAGGATGGTGGTGGTGGTGATGAGGGTGACGCTGGTGCTGAGGGTCACAATGACGGTGATGATGGTGGTGATGGTGCAGATGGGGGTGCTGGGTGGCGGCGATGGGTGGCGGGGTGGGGGGGTGATGATGGGGAGGACGATGGTGGCGGTGGGGGGTGACAGGGAGGGGGGTGCTGGGTGGCGGCGATGCGCGTGTGCGCGCCGCTCGGGGCCCCTCCCCCGCCCATTGATGAACTGATAGGCGCTGCAGAGGGGTGGGAGTCAGGGCAGGTGACGTCAGGTGGGGCCGAGCCAATGAGGGGCGGCGGCGAGGGCCGGGAGTGTGAAAGCATGAATGAAAAGTGCCGCGCGTCGCTCCCCCCGGCGCAGAGGCTGCGGGCAGCGGCGGGCAGCAGGTAGGAGCCGTGCCGTGCCGTGCCGTGCCGTGCCGTGCCGTGCCGTGCCGTGCCGTGCCGTGCCGTGCCGTGCCGTGCCGTGCCGTGCCGTGCCGTGCGCCCCGGCCCCGCGGTGCTCCGCTCCGCGGGAGAAGCGCGGTGGGGGGGAGTCGGCGTTTCGGAGGAGCGGGGGCTCCGAGCATCCCCGCAGCGTGGAGGTGGCGGCCCGGAGGAAGGAGGGATGCAGGTGAAGGAGGGAGGGAGGGATGGATGGATGGACGAGCCCCTTTGGCGAAGGGAGGGAGGCAGGAGGGAGGGACGCGGGGCTCCCGGAGGAAAGAGAGGGATGCGCGTTCCTCCCCTGAAGAATGGAGGGATGCGGCTTGCCCTGAAGGGGAGGAAGGGTGGGGGGATGCGGGTTCCTCCCCGGAGGAAGGAAGGATGGAGGGGCGCGGGTCACCCCGAGGAAGGAGGAGAGGGATGCAGGTGCGTGTGTGTGTCCCCCACCCGGCGGAAGGGAGGATGGAGGGATGCAGAGCCCCCGAAGGAAGGATGGAGGGATGCGGGTTCCCCGCGAAAGAAGAAAGGACGGGGGGATGCGGGGAAAGGCAGGCGAGGGATGCGGGGCCCCACCGGCGAAAGCGGCAGGTGTCGTTCCCCTCCCCCCCGCAGAAGAAGAGGGATGCGGGGCCCCGCCGGAGGAAGCTGCGGGTCCCCCCCCGGCAGAGGAGGAGGGATGCGGTCCCTGCCCGGGGTGCGCGGTCCCTGCACGCAGGGCCGGGGTCCTGAGCCGCGAGCGGGAGTCGCTCCCTTCCTTCTTCCCTCCCTTTCATCATTTCCTCTGTGTTTTCTGTGTTTATTCATCGCTTCTGTTCCCCCAGATCTTGGCTGAATCCAAAGCATCACAAGTTATTATTTATTTTACCCGGCAGGTTTTTTTTTTTTTTTTCGCAGTCATTTTGTTTAGAAAGCCTTAAATGCATTTATGGGTGGGGAAATGTCCTTTTGGTCTTTTATGCATATTTTAAGTTGCGAGCGCAAATTATATTTGCTTTGATTATTACCAGTTTGAATGCATTAATTTGCTAGTTATTAAAAATAATGCGGGGCTTAATTCTCGGCACCTGCAGAATAGCATTTGGTTTGCAAATGAAACAAATTTAACCCCGGCAGAAAATAGGCTGCTCCTGGTGCGGTTATCCTGAAAATTCTGCTCCAAAATTGTCTTTGGCGAGGGGCCTGATCCTGCCCGTCCCATTGATGCTCAGGAGAGCTTTGCCCTGGGTGGCAGGAACAGGGCCAGGGATGTAGCTGTGTGCGGATATTATGGATCTGGCTGCTAATATTTGCATCTCTTTTTTATTCGTTTTCCTCCCTCGTTCCTTCCTTAAAAGCCCCCCGATCCCCCCTGGAGAAGAAGAGGTTGGCTTTTTCCTGCTAATGCTGTAGACTTCAGGGGTTGGTTGTTATCTTTGGTTATCTAGCTGTATGAGTGGTGTCAATTCTTCATAAAGCTAGATAACCGAAAGTAAAAATAACCCCATTACACGCCTGAGGAGGATGTGGAGAAGAAAGGAAATTCATCAAAAGGAAGAGGAGGAAAAGAGAGAAAAAAAAAAAAAGAAATGGAGAAAAAAAAAAAGGAAGAGAAAGGAAATGAGAGGCGGAAAAAAAAAAAACTGGGGGAAAAAAGACAACTTTTTGAGACTGGAATTAAAACCCGAGGTAGGATTCTTTTTTTTTTTTTTCCTTAAAAAAAAAGAGCATCTTTGCCTCCTTTGATTTTAAGAAAGAGTTTTCTGGTTCTGTGCATGTGAAGAAAACGTCTGTCTTGAGAAAGACGAGGATGTTGCCGCTCTCTCCTCGGCCGTTAACTGTAATTGAATTAACAAAGTAAAACTTCCGATCAGATTATGAATTAGTTAAGTCCAGGACGCAGACTGCAGATCAAGGATGAACTTTCATTGCGTAACCAGTCGTATAGCAGCAGAGAATCCATAAATCAATACAGATTACGGTGTTGGATTATCTGTTTAATAAAGCAGCAACAGAGCAATGTTTATTAATGCTTGTTTTGCAAATACGAGCACTGGATTCCTTTTCTTTTTCTTTTTTTCTTTCTCTTTTTCCCCCCCCCTCCTTCCTATCTCTTACGTGTTCAATTTTCTTCCCTGACAGCTATAACTTGGTATCAGGATTAGAAAGAAGGCTATGGTTTATTTGGAAAATGGTTTCTTGCAGTTTTCTTTGTTTTTCTTCCCTAGCACCTCTATCCAAGCGCTTTCTTTCTCCTTTTAACCCTTTGTCTGTGAACATTCCTTTGAACGGACTCAAGATTCCAAGATCGGGGATTTACAGAAAAAAAATACATATCTCTAACTTGGGTGCGAAACTGCGCGAGACTAATTGGGGGAACTTGATTTTGCCTAATTTATTCTCTCTGCAAATTCGTCCTTCCCCCTTTCACTGGATTATATGTCAACGTCTTCCTTACGGAAACTGAGATTTTTTTTATTTTTTTTTTTTTACCTACTCTACTATTGAAGGGAATTTTGAGTCAAGGTGGTGAACTGGGTGCTTCCCACTCGCTCTTAATGGTTAGACTGGTTGCCTTAGACGCCACCCGCAAAACGCAGCGACCTATTTGGACAGGTGCCTTGATGTTGCTTAGAAGACCACAAAGATCTTGTGCTGGATTAAGGCTATACATTATCTCAGAATGGGGATTCCAAGGGGGGGAAAAAAAAAAATATATATATAGTAATAATAAAGAACAAATACGGGTGGCAGCAGCTGAACTAATTTTGGAAAGGAGCATTTATAGCATTGCAACTTTGTGAAAACCGTGTTGCGGGAGATGTAGGAAAAGAGCTGGCTTTTGACCTGTGCTGGACCCGCTCGTTTCACTCGTGTGCTCATCAGGATTTTTTTTTTTTTTTTTTAAAAAACAGGGGGGGGGGGGGGGGGGGAGGAAAAAAAAAAAAAAAGGAAAAAAAAAAAAAAGGCAGAAGAAACTGTCCCTGGTACCTCGTCCAGGGAAAGGCTGTAGTTCTGGGTGTAACGTGAAAGATTTCTCCTGCTCATATGATTACTTTAAATTAATAAATGAGATATTTTTTTTCCTCCCTCACCCCTGGCCCTGTAATTCAGCGTAATTTAGTGCATGCGTTAACTTCCCGGAATGATCCGCGGGGGGAAAGCTTCAGGAAAACCTCCTTCCCGCCTTCCCTTCGGGGTTCACCTGGGCGCTGCTATTGTTCCTGGCGCTGCTCCCGCCACCCGTGGTGGTGGCCCCAGGGGCGTAGGGAAGTTTTTTCCAAGCTCTTTTATTCCCTCTTCTCTGTTGCCTTGGGCGAGCGCAAAGTGCCGCTCTCCTGGCCTGGTGGCCTGTCCCCAGCTGGAGGGGGACATTGCGGAGGACAGGGCAACAGAGAACAAGCTCCAGAACACATCTGAGCCTTGGTCCATGGGAGAGGGGGGAGAGCATCCTCCATGGAAGAGGGGGGAGAGCATCCTCCATGGAAGAGGGGAGAGAGCATCCTCCATGGAAGAGGGGGGAGAGCATCCTCCATGGAAGAGGGGAGAGAGCATCCTCCATGGAAGAGGGGAGAGAGCATCCTCCATGGAAGAGGGGAGGCGAGCATCCTCCATGGAAGGGAGGCGAGCATCCTCCATGGACGAGGAGAGAGCTTGGTCCATGGAAGGGAGGAGAGCATCCTCCATGGAAGAGGGGAGAGAGCTTGGTCCATGGAAGGGAGGAGAGCATCCTCCATGGAAGAGGGGAGAGAGCTTGGTCCATGGAAGGGAGGAGAGCATCCTCCATGGAAGAGGGGAGAGAGCATCCTCCATGGATGCTTGCACCCCGAGCCTCTTATGGAATGAAGGTGGACACCCTTGGCTTTGGTGGCAGCAGGATGTCACCGCATGGGGCTCTCCTCCTCCAGGCAGATCAAGGCGGGAGAACAGTTGCCGGTCAAGCCGGCGCCCGCCAGTCTCGTGGGCTGGGATGTGTCTGCGGGCAGACACCAGCATTGAGCGGTGGCCCGTAAGGCCTCGTGCGAAGGGGTGCGGTGGCTCGCCCGGGGACGAGGGACTTTTATCGCTGGGTGAGCACTGGTGAGCTGCCATGTGCCATCCACCATTGGCCGGTGGCTTCGTTCAAGGGGGAGAAAAAAAGCGCCTTTTGTCCAATCAGGGGCTGGAAGCGACGCTGTGCGATCAGCTTTTCGTGTTCCTGGGTGACCAATCCTGGTGTGTGCGGGGCCAAGGCGGCACCGCCATAGGCTGGTGTTTGATGGTGTCACTTGCTTGGGTATAACAAAGGCACGAGCAGGAAATGGGGGGGATGAGACCTGGGATGAGGGCGAAAACTCGGAATTTAGCAACCCGGAGCGTAGGGAGCCCGCGCGTGGTGGGCCAGATGCGGGGGCAGGAGGTGCCAGCGCTGGTCGGTGATGGAGGGGACGGGTTTAAAGCCCATCATGCCCGATCCGGCTCTCTGGAGCTCATTCATCTCATTCCCCGTTGCAAAAAGCACTCTTTAAAATGGGTGTGAACCCCCTGTTCTGCTTGGGGACAAGGTGACACCGTGGGGCTGAAGCATCTCCAGGTCTTCACCCATCCCTTGGTGCTCCCGCTCTGGCAGGGCGAATGGGAACCGGTTTCACCCTCTCGCTGGTTCCCCTGGGTTTCGTGGCGCCGCGAGCTTCGCCGTGGGTCCTCAGGCTGGGTTGCTCTCGGCGCGGGTGGACATTTCTTTTCAATTGGGTTTTTTTGATGTGGTGGGTGACCGTTCCCAGCGGCGGGGCGTTCTCGAAGGCCTTTGGGAACACGGACTGGAATAATCTTACAAACAGCTGATTTATTCATTTTTTTTTTTCCCCCCGGATTCGCTACAAGTGCACCAGCAGTAAGAAAGCCCAGCGCGTTGGGTGACGTTGATCCAAATTGCAGCTTACATGTGGCCATTTAAGCTTGCTTGGACACTCTGATTTGACCGGTTAACGCTCAGCACTGTCTGCTCCGCTCTCCCTTATGGCCACGTAACCGCTGGAGACGTTAATAGGAGATAACGCTTGCCCTTTCTGTATCGAGAGATTAGCCCTCCACATTCTTTTTCATGCTTAGAAGCAGTGTGTTCGGAGGAAAAAATTAAAAAAAAAAAACAAAACAAAACAATGAGCGAATGCAATACTAATTTTTCTACGGTTTGGTGGGTCATTGAGAAGAGCTAGCCAAATGTAATTATTGACAATTACTAATTTCAGTCGATCTATGGCTTTCATCGAGGAAAGGGGCTTGCGGCTGAGTCGCCTTGAGCTCCCGGCTCTTAACGCGTAACGCCGGGGACGCGGAGATGCGGCGGAGCAGTTTGTTGTGGAGTGCAAAGCCCCTTGGCGCCGCTCGCGTGGTCTGCGCGCCGCGGCCGGCACGGCGGGTCAGGGGGCTGGCGAAGGCGCAGGGCCGCTCGCGCCGGTCGACGCTGCCAGGGGATAATCCCCTTTTTTCTCTCTCGCGAAGGACAAAACGTTTCTATTTTTTTCCATAAATAACGTTAGCAAACGCTCAGCCCCAAACTGTGAAAAATAGTTAAATTAAAAAAAAAAAAAAAAAATTAAAATAAATTTTTGCGGTGGAGGAAAACAGGCATTTCCCGACTGAAGGAATTTTCTGCCGGCCTTTTAGAATTTGAGATGGGAAACAAAAGGAGGCCTTGATGGCTCAAGCCCCTCGAGGTCTCCGCAGAGCGCGAATCGCCCCTTTCCCTCCCCAGCATCTCCCTCCCGTGGGCCCGGCGCGCTCCGGCGTGTTGTGGGCTGGGCAGGTGTGACACGGCGCCGCCACAGAGAAATGCTGGAGATACACTACGGACGCATCTGTCTGGCTGTATATTTTTGAAAAATATATAGATATATTTCCTTCCTCCAAGCGCTCGCAGCCGGATTGGCGTGGGAGATGGGATGGTTTTAAAGATGCTCTCCAGGCAGGGCTTGGGGGGCGGCGGTGAATCACTCCCGGTGTCGCTCCCAGCTGGTTTTGGGGTGTGGGATCCGTGCGATATGGGGTGCGGGACACCCCATCAGGCTGGATTTGGGGGTGATGTCTGAGAAAGTGGTGAGATTTCTACCTCCAGGGGTCAAAAATGCTTATTGAAGCCTCCAGACCGGGGCTGGGAGGGGAGAGGGGTCTTTGTGGCGAGAGCGGAGTCTTTCCCCTTTCAAACAATTGGGGCTTCGAAACCCCGGAGCGTTTTCAAGGGAGCGATTTTTATGTCGGGATTATGATAAAGCAACTGAGTGGGTGTGCTAAGCCGCCATCGGGATCAGATCAGGCCCTGCTTGAATTTCAGCAAGTGGCGGGTTGTGTGGGAACGCAGGCTTCGGTTCGGCACGGGGCTGGGGAGGGGGGGGATGCTCGGAATTCACCGGCTGAGCTCCGTGCCCCCAGTTTGGGTCACGGACTGGAGCTGGGGTGCAGGTGGTTTCCCCGCCATGGGGGTCTGGTCGCCGATGTAGCGTGGCTTCCACCACCCTGCGATGGGTTTGGGGTGTCTGGTGCCGGTCAGGAGCAAAATCCCCCCCACTCCCCATCCCAGGGTGCAAACGCAGTGTTGGGTGTCCTGCAAACCCTGTCCCCGGGGAGAGGAGGAGGAGGAGGAGGGGGGGGGAAGGAAGAGCTGGAAGGGAAAATGCTGAGCTCTGTGGTCTCTCGGCCGTGGGGCGGGTGGCTGAGATGCCGCCGGGGTGATGGGATGTGAAAGCGGAGCCGCGGCGCTCGCCGCCCGCGCTGGCAGCTTCCCCGTCACCACGGGAGGCTTTGCTGGCCCAGGCTCCTCTGACAGCGTTCCCAGCGGGGGGAGGGGGGGGGGTGTGCTAAAAATAGTCCTGGGGCCGCCTTCTGGTTTGCCTTGCGGGGTTTTTGGGGACGGAGATAGGAAGGGACGTGTGCGTGCGAGTCCCGACACCTCCCTGCTCGCTGCCTTCTCCCTGCCGCTGTGAGACGCCGGGGGAAAGGCTGAGAGACGATGGGTTTGGAGCGGGATGTGGCCACCGGCAAAGCTGTGGTGACCATGGCTAGTTTTGCAGAAGTCTTGGCTCAGGAGCCCCGAGCCAGGTGTGGGGAGGGAACCCCTGGATCCCGGGATAGGGCTGGGGGGGGTGTCCCCATGTGCCGAGGTGTGCCAGGCTAACGGGGAGGTGCTCCTGGCTGAATCCAGCTCCAGTTATCAGCGGATCGTGGTCTTGTGCTGGCAAATAACTCCGGGATTTATCCTGCTGGGAGCAGACCTGGCCCCGGCGCCTGTAACCGTAGAGCTAAGCTGTGTAATCCTGCCCCAGCGGCGACGGCCGCGGCCTGAGCCTCAGCTTTGGCAGCCCAGGCTGGGTGTAAAAATCACTTTAATTCCGGTTTTAGTAGTGCCGGAGCAGGGACAAAGCGGGGCAGTGCCAGGAGGAGGGAGCATCCACGTCAGGTGCATCTGCCGAGTTCCGCGCCTCAGTCTCCTGCCATGGAATTTTAGGCGGAGGGCACGAAGTGGAGCTTGTTCTGGGACAGGGAGGAAATGGGGAATGAAAAAACTTGAGTTTTCGCCAGTGGGGCAGCTCGGCCCCGAGCCCTGCCTGCGGCTCCCGGGCGCTGTTGGCTCGTCCCGTGGCTTTGCATCGCTTGGGTGTGGGTAAGGCAGGTTTGATGTGACCTTCAGCAGATTCCCACCTGCTGGCAGCTCAAAATTCAGCCCTTTAGGTGTAAAAAAAAAAAAAGAAAATAAAAAAATTAAAGGTTTCCTGGTTCAGTGTGGGAGCTACAGGGTTTTTCCCCGGATCCGCGTCTTTGGAAAGGAGGGAGAGCTCTCCCTAAGGAACCTGCTTTCTTTCATCCCTTCCTTTTAGTAAATACCTACTGGTTTAGGTCAGAGTGAAATATTCAGCTTTTACAGCCTTTCATAGAGCAGAGGGTTTCAGGGATTCCCGGGCGGAAGCGGGCAGGGACGCATCTGGGCCAAATCACCTTCCTCTGGCATCAGCAGGCACCAGCTGCTCGGGAGGAAAGTGCTTGAAACCCTACAGTTATGGGATAATGTGTTCCGAGAGAGTTTTCTCGGCTTTCCATCCCCGAGCTGGAGAGTTTATATCCCCGATCCTCGTAAAACAGCGCTAAACTTGGATGTTCTTATCGCTCGCCCCTCGACGGTGCCGGGAGCGGGGGCATCCCGCAGCGGCGGCGTGGGGCCGAGCAGGAGGATAAAAAAAAAAAACAAAAGCACCCCTAAATTTTCTAATATTTGCTTTGAATTTGCCTGCGTGGTCCCTGTTTTGGGAGAGGGATCGTGTCTTTGAAAAGAGCTGGAAGTGCAGCTGCACAGGGAGTCACTGGAGAAGCCGCGGGGAATTAGGAATATAACTTGGATCGGTCAAGGGAATTGGGCACGGAATTCGTTTGGGAACTTTAACAGGATTAATCCTGCCGGGCGCCGCCGGTATCCAGAGGCGTTTTCTACCTGCTGGGGCTTGGCCGGGGGGGTGCAGGTTTGACCGCCCCCGGCTGCGGGGAGGTTGGAGGATGCTTCGCTGGGTGGGTACCACGAGGACGGGTGTCCCAGGGCCACCACCCCGCTTTGGGGTTTGTCTGTAAAATCACATTCCCTGGAGAATTTTCTCCCTTTTTTCCCTTTGTTTTGGCTTTGAAGAAGAAAACCCCCCTCCCAACCTCCCTAAGCCTTTTTATTTTCATTTTCTTTTTGTTTTCCTCGTGGAAAAACTGAAGTTCTTCTTCATCTTAAACCCACCCGTCTCTCTCGGAGCACCAGCGGGTTTTGGGGGGGGGTTTCTGGAGGGAGAGTTTTCCCGCGGGGCCCTGCCACCTTCTCGCCGCTCTTCGCTCCAGTCCAACCGCTTAATTTTCGGATGAAGACGAGAGGGAGAGGCGGCCTCGGCCGAGCCTTTTGCCGGCACCAGGGCAAGGCTGGGGCAAAGGCAGGTTGCCTCCCTTCCTCCAGCGCAAGGGATGTCCGCGGAGCACGTTGCCATGGAGAAGCGGGATTATTCTGCGCGTGTGTGCGCCGGGGCGGAGGGGGAATATCGCAATTCATTTATTTATATATTTCCCCCCCACACACACACACACACACTCAAAAAAGGAAAAAAACCCGACCGAAAAACCCCAAAAAGCTTTGCGACGGAGCGCCGGAGGTTTGCAACGGTGTCCGCCGTCCCCCCACCAACCCGACCTGGGGGAACCTGCAACCTCCCAACCCCGTCCGTTCCCCCCCTTCCTCCCTTCCTTCTCCAGCTTCTCCACCGGGCTCTTATCTCCAATAATCCCCCCCGTAAGAGGGCTTTCTGCTTGTTATGACACCCAGTGAAAGCGTGGGAGAAAGATCCTTTCTTCGCCCTTGTCCTCCGCAGCCAGCCACTAGCCTGAATGGGAGCCTTTTTTGTGTCCCTGTGTGCCTGACTAATTGAGCTGAAGGACTTGCGTCTGGAAGGGCTTGAAAGGGACTTTTGTTGCCGCCGCGGAGTTTGTGGAAGGCGAATGAGCCCTGCTTTCTTAGGGGACGCGGGTCCTGGGCAAATTTGACTCTCGAGTGCTCACGCCTCTGGGTTCTTTGGGAAAATTAGAGGCAGGGGTTGGGGGGGGAAAGAAGAAGAAGAAGGGGAAAAAAAAAAAGGGTGGTGGGATTGGGTTTTTGTGGTGTTTTTTTTTTTTTTTTCTTCTTTTTTCGGCGCGCAGCCCTTGGAAAATTAATTCTAGCTGAAAAAAAAAAAAAAATAATAATAAAAAAAAAAAATCTGGCCTTGGAAAGGTTGGTGAGCTGGCTTGGGAAAAGGGCATGGGGAGATGAGTCGAAACCGGTTAAAAATAACAGCGTCAGGAGCCTCTGCCTCCAAAAATATCAGTACGGAGAGCCTTCGCCTCCTGCTTTTTGAAGGCCCGGTAACCAAAACTCAGATCCCCTCTGTGATCCCAGGGGAAATTGTCTCATGGGCGCTTCCACCTCCCGTTGGATCCCCACGACTGTCGCCTGTCGCGAGGCTGTTGGAGTCACCGCCGCAAAATCCCCCTTTCCCCCTTGCCCTTGACGGGAACGGGGAAAAGTCAGGATTCTCCCTGAAAGTGCTTTAACTAGGGCTCGGCGCGGGGTCGTCCCCGGGCGACTCCTGGCACCGGTGGCCACGCGAGCGTGCGGGGGGGAAGCCTTCTGCTACCTATAAAAGCCCCAACCCCAGATTTTTCTTAAAAAAAAAAAACAAAAAAAACAAAAAAAACCCCACAAAGGTCCTGCTTGGTAGGAAAACCAAGAGTTTTGGGGACTTCCAAGGCTCTTTTCCATTGGGAGCCCTGGTTTGGGGCAGCCAGAGCCTTTGGGGAATTTCCCCCCTGGTGGTGGTTCCTGCTGCTCCGTGTCCCATCCCGAGGACTCGGCGTTTCCACGTGTCTCTGCCCCGGGGTATTTTCTTCCTGCCCTCGCTAATTTTTTCATAATTTGACCCCGGATTCACTCAAAAACCATCAGCGCCTTCTCCCAGCCTGTGTTTTTCCCTTTAGGAAAAGCCCCCGGGCAAAGTCCAGTGCTGAGCATCCCCTCTGGAAATCTTGCAAAGGGGGGGAAAAATGGGGGGCTTTTTGGGGGAAAAAACAGGGCTTTTTGGCAGAAAACAGCCTGGCACGTGGCGAAGGCTGGTGGTAGCAATGGGGGGAAGAAAATGGCTGTAACGGGGGGTGCTCGGCTGCCCAGTGCCGGTCCCTTCTCCTGGGACGCGCAGGGGCCTTGTCGGGGAAACCACTTGAAATTATTGTTAAGAAATAGGTTTTCTTTGTCCTTTTTTTTTTTTTTTGCCCCCCCCCCTTATTTTTCCTTCTTTCCAGCGATATCGCAGAGGCCCCCCCCCCCGCGCAAGGAACCGCCGTCCAAGCTGCCGGGCTCCATCCCACCCCCTGCGTGGATAAACACCCCCAGCGCGGGCGATTTGGCAGGCGGTTTCTAACGCAAAGTGATTAAAACGTTTAGAAAGTTGAATTTTTTTTTGATGGGGGGGGGGATGCAGAGGCTGTGAATGGCCACGGCGCCCTTTCTTCCCCCCCCGCCCCCCAAGACTCCTTTTTCCCCGCGCCCAAGGGCTGGGTGCCTTCGGGCTGCAAAAATGATGGAGTTTTCCCCTGGCCAAAAGAGTTACATCAAGAATTGGGGGGGGGGGGGAGGGGAAAAATGGAGCAAATAGATTCAAAGCAGATGCGAATAGTGAGATTTGATAGAGAAGGGAGGTGAAGGAGAAGAGCGGGGAAGGAACGGGAGCCCTTTAAAAAAAAAAAAAATTAAAAAAACATTAAAAATCACTTTTGAAAACGGTGCCTAACCCCTTTTCACGTGACTCCGCGAGGGAGGTTTTAAGAAATCGAGCAATTCCTGCACCAAACTTTACCCAAACTTGGTTTTCTTTCCCGCAGCCCGAGGCCCGGCCGGCCGCAGCTCCGGGGATGCCTTTTGACGCCAGGTACTTGCTGAGTGAATCCTGACCAGTTCCCGGCCGGGGTAAATGACAATTTATGTGCTATTCGTGTGCTCGTAAGAGAGCGTTGGAGAAGTTTGCTTTCTCAGCGCCGCGATACGATAACGACGTCGCGTCTTAGTCATTAGCAATAAGTAGCCGTCGACACCGGCCTCGTTGACCGAGCGCGGCACCCACCAGCATCCCTCCGGCCCTTCTTTCCTTCTCTGCCTCCGTTTATTGTCATTTAAAAAAAATATATATATATAAAATTTTCCGGTAATTATTCTAAAAAAAAATAAAAATCACCCAATTCCAGTTTGGGGATTGCGTGTGCTCTGGGAAATCAGGGCCGGGAGTCCGAAGCAGACGAAGGCTCGCAGATGTCAACTGCCAGAAGACAAAGAAACCCAAATTACTGGTGGCAGGTTGGGGGGGGGGGGGGGGTTGGAGTTTTAAAAATTATTATTTGATTTATTTTTTTACCCCCCCTCCCCCCATCTTTTTTTTTAGTAAGGAAGGGGCCGACTCTACTTTATTTTATTTTATTTTATTTTATTGATGCTTAAGGTTTGCTGAACATTTCACACTCTGCAGAGGTCTCACCAGGCTGGGACCTGCTGAGATCAGATTGATGGAATTAAAGGGTTTATTTTTTATTTTTTTTTATAACCGGCCAGTAGTTCCAGGTTCCCGCAGTTCAGAGCGGGCCAGGCCGCCCGTGAAACGATTATTTTATATGGTGTCTCTCCCCCAAACCCCTAAAATTTGGGAAATTCTTGCCCTGGCACAGATTATTCCTCCTGCCCCCCAACAGCTTAAATAATAAGAGGTTTTGAGCAGATGGGGGGGAAAAAAAATAAATCAGATGGGGTTTTGGAAGGAGATATAGAAAATAACAGAGAAATCGGGCGGTTTTAGCGCAGATGAGGCATAATTCTTAGGCAAAGCACAGCAATAATATTAAAATGCCTTATTATTGCTAATCGATACCAGCACCGCTATAAAATATTTAGAATTATGCAATGCATCTATTTCTCCGCTTTACAGCTCCATTGTAATATTCGTAATTCCCTATATTTGGCGAGTGCAAGGTTTTGCGCCTGGGAGTTTCGGTTCCCGCCCCGGGAACCTTGGTGTATTTTTAAGGCCAGGATGGGGAATTGGGATTTTTCCGGAGTTTTCGGAGGCGTGGGGCGGCGGTGCCAGGAGTGACGCTCGCTGCCGATGCCGTGCACATTTCCGACGCCCTCGGAGCATCCCGGGGCGAGTGACGGGGATGCGGATGCTGCCACGGCTGTTCCTCCCTCCCTCCCCGGAGGGTACCGCACTCATCCAGCGCTGGGCGAAACGGTGTCGTTTTGTTTTATTTTTTCCTCAATGCAAAAGCTGAAAAAAAAAACCCCAAAGGATGGGATTTCGATGCGTTTCGTGACATTTTTTTTGCCCGTCCCGGCGAGAGGGTTGGGTGTAAACAGCCGAACCCTCGTAGCTGCCATAACCCTCTGCCGACGCAGCGCAGGGAGGGTTTCACCTTCTGCCGAGCGCGGCCTGCTTTTCCCTTCCTTTTCTTTATTGTTTTTTGGTTTTTTTCTTTTTCTTTCTTAACTGGTATCTTTCTTTTCTCCTTTCTTTGGGTATACTTTCTCTTTTTTGTTTTCCTTTTCATTTTGCCTTTTTTCCTTTTCTATTTTTTTTGTTTCCCTTTTCATTTTTCTTTTTTTTGTTGTTGTTTTCCTTTTTTTTGTTTTCCTTTTCCTTTCGCTTTTTTCCTTTTTCTTTTGCTTTTCCTTTCTTTTTTTTTTCTTTTTTGTTTTTTTTTTTTGTTTTTCCAATTCTGCATTTAAGCCTGCTTTGTCTCCTCTCCTGCCGGCGCGTTTAACGAAGGGGCAGCCGCTCCCACGCCAATGGGTTGGCATGGGTTTTTTGTTGTTGTTTTTGTTGTTTTATTTTCTTTTTCTGGTGCTTTGTTCCACCCGACGCCCTCCCCGGGGACCGCGGGGTGCGGGTCGGGGTGCCCAGGGATGGACGGGGAAACACAAAGCCCCGAGGAAGACACGGGGCTCTTGTTATCCCGGTTGTGCGCGAAAGAGTTAACCCATTAGAAATTCCGAGCCCTTCTTCCGATAGTTAAACCTGATTTGCATGCATTTGCATAATGAATGTCATTTGCATTCTTGGAGGTTGGCTACTTCTGTGGGAAAAGTCAAAGCGGGATTGCGGGGAGGGCGAAGGGGGGTCGGCAAAGAAAGAAGGGAAGATTTTTTTTCCCCGCACCCCACGCGCATCCCTGCCCCTCGCCATCCTCGCCCAAATGCTCTTTTTTTTTTTTTTTTTGCCTTTTTCCCCCTATCTTTCCCCCCATTTTTTCCCCCCCCTCGATGCCTTCCTGCCTCTCCCTTCCGCAGGCTGCACAAAAGCCAACGGCGGACTGGGCCGTGTCGAGGCGAAGCGCATCCTTTTCCCTCTCCCCCCCTTTCCCCTCCTTTAATTTCTCCCTCTAATTCCATCTTGGCTCCCGTTCCCGGCGCCCTCGCGCGCGGGGGACCGCGGCCCCTCTCCCTCCCCTCTCCGCGGGTGCATGCGTGCTGAAACGGTAGCGGAAAGGGGAAGGAAAAAAAGGTGGGAGCCACCATTTTAGGCAGCCGACATGTAAAATGGCCGATTCTCTTCCCCCCTTGGTCCTCGCCATGCGGTGGGCTGCATCCCCGCCACTGCTCTGGGGATGGGGACGGGGATGGATCCCGCCCGCATCCCCCCGGGTACCGTGTCCTCGCCGCGGGGGCGTTCAGCTCTGTGGGGCAACAGCCCCGGCCTCGGCCGTGAGGATTTTCCTTTTCCCGCCGGCAACGGGGCGTCATGGCCACAAAACACACCGCCCCCTCCAAGCCCCGGCCACGCGCAAAACACCAACCCACACCCCAAAAATCAAAAAACACCAACCCACACCCCAAAAACCAACCTCCTTTTGTTTCATCTTCAGTTTTCGCCGCGGGGATGGCACCATCGGCGACTTACGTTTTTGTTTTTTATTTTTTTTTTTTACCAGATTTTTTTTTTAAATTATCATTTAAAATGACCTCCCCGCCACATGGGGATATTGTGGGCCTTGAGGCTCGGCTGCAGAATTTTTTCCTAGTGGCAATCGATGATGTTTAATTCTTCGTGTGTTGCGACAGCATCAGAGAAACAGCCGGTTGTTTTTATATTTTAATTTTTAAACCCCTCCCCTCCACACCTCTTTTATGGACGAGAAAAATTCAACAGACTCATTTGTCTGTTGTTGAGACCGTTTTGTGGCTGTTTGGGAGGGGGTGGGGGAAAAGAAATCAATGTGAACCCCGAGGAAATTCATCCCGTCCTTGTGCGCGACGGGCGGAGGCGTGAGAGGCTTCCCCTGGTCCAGGGGATTTGTGGGGACGAAGTTTCGCGCGAAGGTTAATACGAGAAAGAAAATTAAAAAAAAAAAATCACTTTACACAACATACAACCCGGTGGGGTGCGAACCCGTTCATTTTACTAACAGCACTTGAGATATTTTGGGGGGTTTTTAGCTGAAGATCCCGTTGCGGGAGGTTTAGGTGAAAAATCTCGGCGTTCCACGAGGCCGGGTTTGTTGCTCTTTTGGATTTCTCCCCATCCCTCCGTTGCCATGAGACCTAGAAACTTAAAAAGCCTAAATACGCCCAGTGAGTTTAACCCCGGTGCGACAGGAGTTTCGAAAGCGGGTTAAAAACAACCAGAAATTCATCCTTAGAAGAAAAAATAAATATTTTTATAAATTATTATTATTATTGCTATTATTATTATTATTAATAATAATAATAATAATAGTAATAATTTTTATGCCTGGTGGGCTGATGCCGCTGCCCCCCAGCGTGCCCGGTTGGGGTGGTCCCTGCGGGGAATCGCTGCTGGGCTCAGCCCCGGTGGGGTCTCTGGAGTGGGACGGGAGCGGGAAAGGGGTGAGCGTCACCCTCCTGTCCCTTTTGGTGGCCTCGGCCGCTGTTTCCCGGGGATAGTGATGCTCCGAAGCCGAAGGAGAGCAGGGTTCCCCCCGTTCCCGGCGGATCCAGCTCCCCGCGCTGCCAAACCGCCTCGTTCGGGAATGGGAAATACTTCCCCAAAGCTCGCGAAAAATGCACTAAGGCTCTCAGCTATTTGGCTAAGCTGCAGCTACTTAGTTGATTTCTCACTGCTTTTATTTATAACCTTTGGTCTGTGCTAGAGGATTTTTTATTTATTTATTTATTTATTTATTTATTTCCCCCTTCTCATTCTTACCCCGGGATGGGGCTGGAAGGAGGGGACGGGTCTGGGCATCCCTGCTCTGCTCCCGCCAGCGCCGCTCACTCGCTCGCCGTCGCTTAATTTCCACCGGATCGGACCGTCTCTCTGATTTCTGTAGCTTTATCAATGATTTATGGGACTAATGGGCAGGAGAAAAGGCTCTTTCTCTGGCCCGAGCGCCCGCCTTTATTAAACAAGACAAGTAAATCCTGCACTGGGCGTTTAAATGGATGCGTGGCCTGTGAATTGCCGCGGATGAAAGCCGAGTTTATACAGACGAAAATTCTACAGAGTGAATATTAATGTAATATTAAAATAAAAAATAATTCTGTAAGGATGCTCCAAAGCGATCCAGAGCAGCAGCTGGTGGCGGGAGGGTCGCGGCTGCTCGGTTTTGGTTATTTTTAGGCATTTAGGGATGCTGCCGGTGCCGGAGCTTTCCCGCTGGGTTCCTGCTGCAATCAGGGAGGGGAAAACCCCGCGGCACCGGGGCTGAGGTCGCAGGGATGCAACGCGTCGGGATCCTCACTCGATGTTCCATCCAAACGTTTTCCCTCGGCACCGCTCCCGCCGGTGACAGGGCAATGGGTCCCAGCTCCCGGCTCAGCCGTCGCGGCTCGGGGCAGCCCGGCCGGATAAATCCCCGGGGGGGGGAAGCCTGGGGAACACAGCTCCCCAGAGGGCAAATAAAGGAAAAAGAAAAAAAAAAAAAAAAAAAGGTGTTTTTTTTTTACTTAGATTTAGAGTTTTTGATCCTGCCTCATAATTCTCCAATGCTCGGGGTTGGCAGGATTGCCACCGCCGCCACAGCTCAGCGGGGACGAGGGATGGTGACGGGGCAATGAGAGATTTCCCCTATTTCAAATCCCCCCCGGAGCAGATTCCGGCTCTTCTCGCTCCCCATGGAGCCGAAGACCCTCTGAGGCATCTCCGCAGGCCTCGGGTTTGGAAACCAGCACAGCTGGGAGGATGCCGAGAGTTTTTGAACTGACTTTTCTCTTCCTCCTTCCCTTTTTCTGCCAGAAAAATGGCTGTAATCTCCCTGTTCTGGTGTAATCCCGCCAGGGGGGGACAGGGCTGACATTTAACTCATTCCCATCCTCTTTTCTCTCTCTCCCTGCCAGGGAGGAGCCGGGGCTTCACCGGACGTAATGCTCTGCGCGTTTTCTGGCTGGACAATCGTGGGTCCCTGGCCCCAGTGAAAGTTCGCAGGGAATTTCCCGGTAAGTGGATTAAAATTTATTTATTTATTTATTTATTTATTTATTTATTTATTTATTTTAAGGGCTTTCCATAAGCTCTTCCGCTGGACAGTCCCCAGCACCAGCATGGCGCTGGGGTGGGCTGAGCGTCCCTTTGAGCAAGCGCTCGGGGACCGGTGCAACACCCCGGCGACCAACGTCATGGGGGAAAAAGAGGGCCCCAAAGCTCCGCGGTTGCCAGCACCTTCCTCGCCATCCTCTTGGCCCAAAGGCTCGGACAACCGTGGATTTGGTTCTGTATTTAACTTCTGTGTCCGCTGGTGTGTTAACTCGTCATGCTCAAACCCCGCGAGAGATGTCTTTCCCACCCGATCAACAAAGGGCTCCTTTGGGGTTCTTCAGGGTGTTTTGGCTTTTTTTTATTTTGTCTTTTACATGGCAAAAGGGTAATAAATAAAAATTCTGTTGCTTCTGTTTTTAACTCAGGTGGGCTCACTCTAACGCGAACCCGGGAGTGGGGGCTGTATGGAAAAAACCCAAAAGCCATGAGCCCCTGGCCAGCAGGACCTGTCTTGCAGGACCCTCAGCAGAAGCCCCTCACCACGGCTCATCCCGTGTGCATCCTCCTCCTCCTCCTCCTCCTGCCAACAGACCCCAGCCCAGATCACGGCGTAGATCCCGATTTTCACCAGCATCCACCCAGGCTGCTCGGGGCCAGCACTGGCCTTCGCCGTTGGGGACACCGGCACCGATTTGGGGATGGACGGGATGGAGAGGACACCGGGATGTCCCCGTCCCACCGCCGCGCATCGCCCTGTGGGCCGCACGCCGCAGCCTGGCCGGTGAGAGCGGGGTGGGCCGCAGGTACCACTGCGGCGGGTGGCATTGGGGCATGGGGATGCTGCATCCCTCGGGAGACAGGGACCACAGGTAGAGCCCGAGGCAGAGGTGACGGGCAGGGGGAGAGGGGCTGGGAAGGGACAGTGCGTTTATTAACGAGGCGCAGCTGAAGCGGGTCCTTTGCCAGTGGTCAAGTCTGAATCACAAACTCCGCATTGTTTCCGAGTGGGTTCAGCACATTTCCCTTCTTCTCCCCCTTCCCTTCCCCTTTCCTCTCCTCTCGCCCTCGCACAAAGCTGTCATTGTGCCGGGGACTTGGTGATGGCAGCGTTGTTATTTGGTCAAAAAAAAAAAAAAAAAAAAAAGAGAAAAGAAAGAAGTGGGGAGGGGGGGACCCAACAAGGTGAAGAGGTTTAAATCAGCTTAGCCCAAATGCCAATTAAAAACCAAAGAGGATTAGGCTTGTGATCAGCAGAATAGACAGTCATTGTACCCGGACGAGGGGGTTTCCCCCCCAGGCCCGACGCCATCGTGCCGCGGGTCTCACTGCCCATCGGCTCCGCTCTCCTCGCCGTGGGATGGAGCGGGGCAGGGGCTGCCTGCACCCCATGGAGCGGTGGCCCGTGGCCCGGGGCAGCCAAAGCCCCTCGGGTTTCCAGTGTAAAAACCCTTTTCTTGCATTTTTTAAGTCTATGCAAGGACTCTTGCCTTGGCTTGAGTTCAGCCGAGCAAGGGGACGTCTTGATCTTTCTGCCACGGGGAAGGTCTTGCCTGAAACAGGCTCTTGGCGTGAGTGCGTCCCTCAGCTGTGAGCTGGTGGAGGGCTCCTGTGGTGAGGTCCTGTCCCTGCGCCCAGGCAGACGTTGTCCACACCTCGCTGGACCTCCAAGTGCTCTCACCAGCCATGGGCCCAGGCTGTGGGGTCCATCGCTCAGATCTCCGCTCCCGAAGCAGCCAGAGCATCACCTTTGGTCCCGGAGCAGTGGTAGAGAAATGCCGGAGCATCGCATGGTTGTCCTCCAGCCAGTGGAGGTCCAGAGAAGACTTTGCACTTCTCTCCACCGTGGCCTGGAGATGACATCTCGGTGCTTTCTGTCTGGTTTAGTCCTCCCGTGCCATCCACTCGCTGGCTGCTTCCGTCGTTTGAGGTCTCATGTAGCCAGAGACCATGGTCCTTGTAGCATCCTCGCCTGTGGGAGAGGAACCTGGGATGGGCGAAGTGGGTCTTGGCGCTTGCTTGGACACCTGCCCACGCTCAGACCCCCGTGGCTCGCTCGGCTCTAAGCATCTCTCCCAGTAAAACCAGTAAAACCCCAGGAACAGAAAGATGCTCTGTACCGACGTAGCTGCTGCTAACGGGGATCGGAGTCTGTGCCCGTGACGGTTCCATTCCTGGCTCTACCAACAGAGCAGTGAAGGCAAATCCCTCTGCGGCCAAAATGGCTGCACGGGTGTAAAACATGTGTAGACCTACCAGGGGTGTCTTTATACCACGCCGGCATCTTAAAAAGGGTCCTCACTTAGGCAGAAAATGTAATTATGCACTAATTTTAAGGCTTTTTTTTTTTGGAAAGGAAAGGTGCCAAGCGTTGGTGGGAGCCAGGCCAAGTGGGGAGACGTTTAAGGGACATCAGCAGCAAATTCTGGTGGAGCTTCAGCCTCTCCATGTCTGGGTCCGGGTGGGCTCAGCCTGAGCCCCGCTTCTCTTCCAGCCGGACGCTGCCTGGCGGCTGTGGGTGCGAAGGGACCCCTGCACCTCTGTCCCCCCTCTCCTCAGGGGCTCTGCGGGGCGAATCCTCTCTGCTAAGGGGCACCATCGCCCGGCTGAGGTGGCTCTGGTGCTTGGTGGACTCCGCTCTCCTGCTTTGCATGGGAACGCAGGGACGGCTGCAATGGAGCCTGGTCTGGCCCCAGCCATCAAAAAAAGCTCCTAGAGTGGTCAAGGTTGGAAGGGACCTTTAAGATCATCCAGTGCAACCATTAACCCAATACTGCCAAAACCCCCACTGACCCATGTCCTCCATGGGACAAGCTGAGCTGAGACGTTGCCACCATCAGTTCAAGGTGCAAAATACCCCCGGCCTTGAGCCACGGAAAGGAAAAAGGAGCAAAAACACCTTTTCTCTGAAGAGCAGAAGAAGGAGAAATCATCCCAGCTCTGGGCCAGGAGCCATTTCTCCCCGATCCCGGGGACAATTAGCATCAGCTGAGGGACCACAGGGATGGACAACCCCAGTGCGCAGGGGGCGGATGCTCAGGCAGGATTTCGGGGCGGAAAGCAGGGATGCTGTGGGGCGAGGGAGACATGCTTTAGGGGACAGGGTGAAGGATGTCATGGGCTGGGAGGTGCCATGCCACCACCCCTCCCTCGTGCCACCACCGTCCCCATGCCCGAGGGACGCACGATGCGCAGGCGGGCTGCGGGGAGCGGGGAAGAGGGCAGCATCCCTCACCCCCTTTTGTTGCTGCCGTGTAATTTATGATATGAGAGGGGGCCATTGTCTGGACCCATCCTGTATTTTTCCGAGGGCTTTGCCTCTCTTCCCAGACCCCCGCTGTGCTCCTGCTACTGTACGGTTGCTATGGGACGTGCTCCCCGCGCCGCGGCTATGCGGGGCAGTGCCGGGGAGGGCTGCCCGCCGCGCACGGACCCATCTGGAGCCCCGAGCCCCGCTGCTGGCAGCCCAGCCGCTCGGCGGCCCCGCTGACGTGCCGAGGGCCTGGGAATGGGGCTTTCGGCCCTTCCAAGTTCACGGCCACCGGAGGCATTCAGCTGCCAGAGTGGGAAGGAGGCGGAGGGGGGAAGGCGGGGGGCAGCGGGATCTGGGGCGTTTGGCTCCATTCTCCCTTCCCTTTCAGCGTCCTCGGCGCATACAGATCCCCCGTCCCTTTCTCCTCCTGACAAGTGCGCACATAAATAAATTACCCCACTGGGCGAGTGTGGAACAATCTGTCCCCTAAATTCTATTCATCGCCAGACAGGACCCATTATTCCCCCGATTAAAGCCGCTGGAGTAGCTTGCAAGGGTTACAGTTACTCTGTCAAACTGTAAATAAGACACTAAAAATAAAGGGCGCTGGCGAGGGAAGGGGGAAAGGGAAGCCAGACTAATGCCTGCTGCTAGGGAAACCGAATGAATCCCTAATGACGCCTGTGTACAAACTGCAAATAATGAAGGAAAAGTGACAAACAGACCTCGGCCGGGCGGCGGCGAGGACCTCGCTCGGCGGCGGGGACCCACTCGTCCCTTCCGCCGGGGAGAGCCAGTGGGGAAGCGGGACCCCCCTTCTTAAAAGCAGAGGTTTTAAGGCCCTCGTGCTTAACTTCGGGAGAGGTTGAGGTCTGGCGGAGGCGTTTGTTTTTCAGGCACAGAAATCGCCTCCCCCTGAGCCTGCTTTTGGAGGCTGCGTGGGGGGAAATCGCCCATCGCCCGTGGCCTCAGGGCGGCGCGCCAAGAAGCGGCGCCCAAAACTTTAGTTGGTGCTCTGCTTTTAGGACCATTGCAGGGAGCTCTGAGGTAGGACAGGGCTAGAACGGGGCCGGGGGGGTGGTTTGTGTCCGTCTGTCTGCCCAGAGCCTGTCCCCCGGGCAGGGGGGACGCAGCCCGGGCTCCTTCCCACACGCAGCAGGTCGTCCATCGCCGAGACGGAGACCTGGAGCCCAGACCCGGCTCCGCTGCCTGTGGCCGCGATAGATGGCGGGGAAGGATGTCTCCAGCCCTAGAAAGCCTCTTTGGATAAAATCCAACTCCTTTTCTTGCTGCTTTCTTACCAGCCAGCAAAGCTGGGGACATTCACCTCGCAGCGTGTCTTCCTTTTCGATACCTTAGAGCTGAAGAGGCAAAAAATTATCAGCCATAGGCCCACCTTGGGTTTTTCTAGGTTCTGACGGGGGTGGGACTGAGATGTGAGAGTTTTATTTCGGGCCCAGCTCGAGCTCTTCCCATCACCTGCAAGGGGCTAAATGCTGGAAGGCTCCCTGTGTTGCTCAGGGAAATATTATTTTGATTTGCGTTATGAAGCGCGTAAAAGATGGGGCAAAGGCAGCTGCGAGCTGTGCCTCTCCAGGTGGATGGATGCTCTCGAAAGGAGAACCCCAAGCAGAGAAAGTCTCGTTGCAGTACCGAGGACCCGGAGCAGACGCCTTCTGGGCTGGAAACAGCTCTCATACTTCAGGTCTGTGCGGATGCCACACTGCACGTGGAATCGTAGAATGGTTTGGGGTGGAAAAGACCTTGAAGACCATCTCATCCATGGGCAGGGATACCTCCCACCAGCCCAGGTTGCTCCAAGCCCCGTCCAACCTGGCCTTGAACCCTTCCAGGGATGGGGTGTCATCCTGGTTTCAGCTGGGAAAGAGTTAATTTTCTTTCTGGTGATTGCTGGGACAGGAACGTCAGTAATACCTGTTGGGTTCAGTTGTTGCTAAGTGGTGGGCATCACATAGGGGATACAAAAAATGGGAATTCTCCAAGTCTTTACGTGTGTTTTATAGCTGCTGAAATGGAGGATTTGGAATGGTTTAGTTGGGAGGGACCCTAAAGCTCATCCCGTCCCACCCCTGCCCTGGGCAGGGACACGTCCCACCAGCCCGGGTTGCTCCAAGCCCCGTCCAACCTGGCCTTGAACCCCTCCAGGGATGGGGCAGCCACAGCTTCTCCGGGCAGCCTGGGCCAGGGGCTCACCACCCTCGGAATGAGGAATTTTCTTCCTCACATCTCATCCAAATCTCCCTCTTTCAGCTCTGGGAGGTTTCTGGGACCTTATCTGCAAAAAGGACCAGGGAAGGGCATGAGCCGGGAGCAGGAGGAGCGGTGAGATGCCAACCCCTGGGGTGTGGGTGCCGCTGGGCACCGCACTCGCCCGTTCTCCCATCAACAGCGAAATCACAAGGCTCCTCGTGCAGGTAGAGGGGCTTCATAGAGATGTGCTCCCGCTTGGTGCTTCCACAAAGCTCAGACATCTTAAAAGGGATTTTTCAGGCCAGCACAACCAGCGTGGAGCCCAGTTTGCATTTCCCAGTCCGGTAAAACCCAGGCTTAGCAGATTTCTTCTCTTTCAGTCTTAGGAAAAAAAAAAAACCAAACCAAACCAACAAACCACCCTTTTCACCCCCAATTGCTGGCGGCGAAGCCTCATGACTCCATGGCAGCATTCCTGGGACATTCCCGACGCGGGGTGGTATGTGCAGAATTCCAAAGAGCGGCACGTGGCTCCACGTCTCCCATCCGCTCCCCCAGCTGGACTCAAGTTATTTGGGAGAAACTCCAGGACGGAGCAGCAAGATTTATTATTGCTACCAGTAATGACGATCTCTGGGTAGCACCCGTAGACCCAGGTAGGTGTGTCTGGGTGGTGATGAAGGAAGAGGTGTCCTCCTGTCTCTCCCTTCCAAAATTTACTGGCTTCATTGGAAAAAGAGAGCAATTTGGGGAAAAAGTCTCATTGACCAGCCAAGGTTGAGCAAGTCAAACCCAAACCTGGGTTGTCCCGCTGCTCCCCAGACATGGAAATGGGCAGATCTTCACGAAACCGGCTCCCCGGAGGTTTTCTCTGGAAGGGTGATGGGCTTAGAGAGACTAAACTCATCCTGGGAGAGGGTTTGGGTCCTGTGGGCCTCGCTCCCTTGGTAGGGATGGCTTTGCCTGAGGGCTCAGGTCCTGGGAGCAGCTTCGGTGCCAGGGATGGGCTCGGGAACGTTCAGCTCCCCTTGAGACTGCCTTGGGAAGGGCAAGACGTCGTAAAAATGGACTTACTCGCCTCTCCCTGCCTGAATCCTTCGGGCTGCATTTTTCAAGGTTTCAGCCTGTAAAAATACGGTTATTGCTATTTTTTATTTTGTTTTATTTTATTTTTAATGAAAGCTGCAATTCCCCTCCGTGTTTATCACCTGGCTCCAGAATCTCGAGCTTCGGCGCGGTGCTTTATGAGACTGGCAGTTGTTGGCCCTGGCGCAAAGCACGGGTTTAGCCCCACAGCCACCTGGAGAGACAAGGGAAATCAGAGAGTCCTGGGAAAATCCCGCACCTACCTGCCACTCTTTCTTTTCCTCAAAATACCTGAATGTGTTTAATTTTTTTTTATTTTTTTTTTTTTTTCCTATCTCTGGATGTCGGCTAGATGCGGCCGGGAACCAAAAGCTGGCAGCTCGTTTTTCTCTTGCGTGGGCATCCCCAGATTGCTCAGCCTGCGGAAGCTGCGTTTCGGTCCAGCCCCCTTCCCTTTCCCAGGATTAAGACGAGGCAAATATCTTCCCTTTGGGTTTAATTGCCAAATACCTGATTTTGACGGCGGCGTTTGCTGGCACGGCGCGCGCACAACGCACGCACGCTCGCGATAATGGCCAGGTAGCTTGCACGGCTAAATCGCTCTGGATATTTTTTTATTTTTTATTTTTTTCATTATAACCTCCTTTTAAAGCACGTTTAAATGCCTCCCCGCAGGCTCGTGTGAGGGCCGTTAAGGGCTTCATTTGAATAAATAAGTGCACAGGTAGAGGAGGAACATCACCATAACCCCCTGGAAACCCCAGCGATGGCATCAGCGGACGGGCGAGCGGGAGAAGGGGCTCGACGTTACACATTCCATAAAGTAGAGCAATTAAGTATTACTAGTTTCGATGACTTCAAACAGAGTGACTCCAGGAAATAAGCCCCTTCTTTATAATTAGCGGGATTTCCTCTGCATCAAACGGAGCGATTGATTCTTTAATCTGCTCACATGCTTTTGATTTGGTCTTTTCAGCTGCTTGTACCAACTGCTTCCACTCCCTGCTCTTGCCGATAAAACCTCGCAAAGGAGATTTTAGGAAGGCATGACCTGAGTTGAGGGCCAGGATTTTCTTTGTGTGTGGCTGTTTTGTGTACTCTTAATTTGCCAGAGGTGACGATCCTGAGGATAGCAATCATAAAAAATAACATAGACCCCCATTTTTAACATCCACGTACATTTAGGTCAAATAATTGGGGTTTGGGGTTTCCTTTTTGTTATCGTTTTCTCTTCCCAGCATGTTTATTAGCTCTTTCAGCTCATTTTGGCTGCCTGTCCGCTGTCCCAAGCGGGGCTTACTGCAAAATCTTCCTCTTTTAAGAGATCCCAGACCTAACGCCGGGGTCTGGCCGGGCTTTCGGCATTTCAAGGGCCCGGTTGAAGTAAGGACTCAATTTCTTAAGGATTCAGGATGCGCAGAGGGAAGAGGCCCCTTTTCTTGACTATTTTAATTGCTTGCTCCTGATTTAGGAGTAATCCCAGGAATTTTGGAAGCTCTGTCAGAAATAAAATCCCCCCAAATGTTGCTGTTTTCCAAATGAGGAGGTCGGGGGGGAGCAGGAACTTGCCCCCCTGGATGTGCAAGAAGCAACCGGCTTCGTCCTGGGCATCTCCGTGGGGTTGGTGGCACCGTACCAGTTGTATGGGAAACGCAGTCTGGGGGCTGTGCTGGTTCCAGGCATGGACTGGACCTACCCCGTGCTGACCCACCTCCAAAATAGCTCAGATCTTGCGTCACACAATCATAGAACCATTGAGGTTGGAAAAGATCTTTGAGATCACCACGTCCAACCATCAACCCAGCACCGCCAACTCCACCACTAAACTTCTTTCTGGCATGTGAGGTTCTTCTGGGACCACTGAGGAGGGGGGGAAAAAAAGGGGGAAATTTGGGATTATGTTGTTTTTTTCCATCCACCTCTTGGTCCTGTTGGAAATGTTCAGCGTGGGCAAGACAGAGGCTGGTGGTGCTGCACCTTTGGGTGAAAATTGGAGGATGAGGGCTCTGCAGGGGGTCATTTTGGTGGCTGGAGAGCAGGGACTGCCATCCCACCCGCAACCCTTCTTTTTTTGGCGGGGGCTGGCATCGCTCTGGGTGTGCGTCTCACCAAAATATAGGGTGGGGAGGACAGGCAAGCGCGGGGCTGTCCCCACCGTGGTTCGGTGGCCAAGCGCGGGGCTGTCCCCACCGCGGCGTGGGTGTCCCAAGCCCTGCAGGGAGGAGCTGTGGGAGGTGGGGCCGGTCATACTGGCGCCCACCTGGAGGCAGGATCAGGCCCGGGAGCAGGGGGGAGAACCGCCGAGCAGTTTAATATGCCCCTCGCAAACCTCCCCTCGTCTGGAGCGGTGTCGAACACAGCTCGTATAATTAGGGACCCGGTGAATACGTAACTGTACAATTATGCAAATAGTGGTCAAAAATCACTGTTTTCAGCAGAAATGCCTGAAGATCAAGACAGAAGCTTCATGCAACCTTAATTTAATCTGGTCCTGCAGGAGCGGGGAAGGTCTGATGGATGACCCAACCTCGCGCCTGCCCGTGTTTAGCAAGGCCGAGGCGGGGGGGAGCGGAGCGCCGGAGCATGCCAAGCGGGAGGGAAAACCGGCACCGGGATCATCCTCACATGTTGGCAAAGCAGGAAAAAAAAAAAAAAAAAGAGAAAAGGAAGTACCGATGTTTACGGTGATTTTTCTTTTGATTGCAGGCGAAAGAACACAAGGCTGGGAGGGGAAAAAAAAAAAAAGAAGAAAAGAAAGGAAAAAAGTCTCCAAAAGCCAGGAAATCTGTGTTAATTGCTTATGAATGTCTCTGTCTAAAAAATTATCGAATTGATGTTGTCGTGCTTTTTTTTTGACAGCCTGTCTGTTACATTTTTTTAAAATATTCATGCACCGAAATCTAATTACTAGGCAAATTTAATGATAATGAAATGAAGGCACTTTAGCAGAAAGCACAGGGCCTTGTTAATGTTTTCTCAGCCTCTGTCTTGTTCATATTTTTAAAATATATATTTTTTTTTTTACAACCGCCTTTCTTGCGTATGGAAAAAAAAAAAAAATGGATTGCTGAAAATAAAACTTGGATTGCTGAAAATGTTTGTGGTGGCTCTGTTTATAATGATGGGGAATTTGCAAGGTGATTAAAGGTGTTTTGCAAAAATCAAATGAGCCTAACCTAATCAGATAAGGCAGATGAAATATTATTATTAGAGAGGTAACATTAAGAGCGTGCCTGGAGGCTTTAACGAAGATGAAGACTCTGGTGCATTGTGCAGGGGCAGCAACGCCCTTCCCATCCTCTGGACCTCTCCAGCCCCTTCTCAGGGCGTAGGTCGTGTCGTGCCCTCCTGAAGCCATGGACGTGGCGGCTGGAGTGTGGCTGTGATGGATGGAGCATGTGTGTGATGGGTGGAGCATGCGTGTGATGGATGGAGCATGCGTGTGATGGGTGGAGCAGGCACGTGATGGGTGGAGCATGCACACGATGGTTGGCTCATGCATGTGATGGAGCATGCACATGATGGTAGGAGCACACGTGATGGTTGGAGCACACACATGGTGGAGCACACACGTGATGGTTGGAGCAGGCATGTGATGGTTGGAGCGCACATGGTGGTTGGAGAACACACATGATGGTTGGAGCAGGCACGTGATGGTTGGAGCACACATGTGATAGGTGGAGCACGCACATGATGGTTGGAGCATGCACGTGATGGTTGGAGCAGGCACATGATGGATGGAGCATGCATGTAATGGATGGAGCACGGATGTGATGGTTGGAGAACACATGAGAGATGGAGCACGCACATGATGGTTGGAGCATGCATACGATGGTTGGCTCATGCATGTGATGGAGCATGCACATGATGGTTGGAGCAGGCACGTGATGGTTGGAGCAGGCACATGATGGTTGGAGCAGGCACGTGATGGTTGGAGCAGGCACATGATGGATGGAGCATGCATGTAATGGATGGAGCATGCACATGATGATTGGCTCATGCATGTGATAGAGCAGGCATATGATGGATGGAGCATGCGCGTGATGGTTGGAGCATGCACGTGATGGTTGGAGCACGCATGTAATGGATGGAGCATGCATGTGATGGCTGAAGCACGCACATGATGGTCAGATCACGCACCAAGCTCCCACCACCCCATTTCCACCTGTTCTAGGTCCCTCCCAAATCCCAGCCAGGTGGGCGTCAAGCAGAGCGCTAGCGGTTGGGTGCTGGAAACAAGCTGTGGTCCCACCCCTGAGGAGATGACACCTGAGAGCCATGAGCAATCAGGGCAGGGCCCAGCCTGGGGCTGTTGCTCTATTTAAAGGAGGGCATGGAAGGATTCTGGTTTCTCCTCTACCTTCATCTCAGCTTCTGGCCTTGCTGTATCCGTGCCAGCGCTGGTCCTCCTGTTCCTCGGCTCTCAGGTTGGCCTTTGTTCTTTGTATGTGCTTGAGGGTCTGGCTGGTTTTTTTGTTGATGTTGAAGGATTTACTGGGGGTGTTGGTGACCCTGATCATCTCTGTAGGGTCTGCTCTTCTGGAAGACCTTCATGAACTTGTTTTTGCAGTGGTTGGAGTGCCCTGGTGAAGGTGGGGTAGGTGGGAAGGGGTGCACAGCTGGACTTGCCGGCTGGAGGATGGGACCCCCCTACATGGGGTGACTGGAGGCCTGGCTGGTACCATGGGTCTCATGCCCCTCAGGTGTCCCCAGCAGGGCTCAAAGCGTGAAGTCTCTGTGGTCCTTGTTCCTGCGTACCTTGTAGGAATGAAGTGAGATGGAAACGTGGGAATTTGCAGACCTGGCTGGGAATGTGGGTAGGCAGAACTGGCTTTTTCTCCCCAGAAATGCTGCTCTTTGTGTCCTGAGAAGGCACTAGTGACAGCTCAGGGGGTTTGCACAGCTGTGGGAGGACCATGAAAGGCCAGGATCCATTTTTGGACCTCTCTTGACTTGCAAACTCCCCATTCCCTTGGCAAAGGTCCCTGCTTGGCCCTCCTTGCCCTGCAGACCAGCCTCCTTGGCTGTGGCAAACCTCTTAGAAGTAGCTCCTGGGCCACGTTAATCCCCTTAATCCTTCCAGCAGCCCTTCCCGGCTGGTCATCAGCAGCCAAAAGGCTTCCTGACCCCATCTCTGAGCTGCTGCGTTTAACTGTGGAGGGATTGGCCTTCCCAGGGGGTTGAGGGAAGACCGTTGACCCTCTTCATGCCTCTGGTTTCCACATCTCCTGCAGCAAAATGCTTGTAGGGCTGAGGGGGGGATGGGGAGAGCTCCCTGCCTGCCCCTACATCTGCTGCCGCGCGGGTTTGGGGGCTGGATTTCCAGGCTTGTGGTGGGGCACATTCCTTCTGCGCTCAAGGTCTTCTCCATCCTGCCGGAGGAGCCCGTCCCCACCATCAGGGTGACGCTTCTGCCCCCTGCCCTGGCAAAACGCTGTGGCAGGAGGGGTTCGGTGGGATGGGAAGGGGCTGCGGACTCTGTTCTCCAGCTCCCAGACCCCCCCCCTAGTGCTTTTAGTAAAGGCTTTTTGCACCCTTTTTTTCTGTGCTTCTCCCACCCCTTGTCTCCCAAAGTCCTTCACGTGGTTGTTCCCTGCCCTACAGCTCATCTCTCAGGGTTTCCATGGGGCAGAGCCGTCCCTGGGCTCCCCACATGTGGCGGGGGCCGGGGGGGGAAGCAGTGTGATGCTCAGCTCTGCGCTGGAAAAAAAAAAAAAAAAAACCAAAAAAAAACCCAACAAAAAAAAACCCCTTTTCCAAGCGGATTCGGGAGCCGATCCCAATCTCGCCCGTTCGCACACATCCGTGTTTGTTTTACGGAGCTCTCCGCTCCGTGCTGCATTCATCCTGCCAAAAATGACAGTTTTCTATTAGAGAGCTGCAGCCCGGCGCGGTGATTATAATTGTCACTAATTTCTTTCTTTTTGCAATCAGGTTTGTACCTCGACGCGCTGGCATAAAATGAGGCAGATTTCCCACACGCACCCCCCCCCCCACCCCCCACCCCCATCAGGGCAAGGGCTGGAGCTCTCAAACGTTTGCAGAGCCCTGATTTCCGCAGGGGGAAGGAAGGGGGTGCAGCGCTCGGGGGGGTCTCTGCGGAGTCGATTTCAGTTTATGGTGGGGAAGGGGCAATATTAGAGACACACGGACCATGAGACCCCCCCCCCTTGAAGGGGCACAGAGCCTCCTGCCCATGTCCTGAATTTTTTTTTTCACCCCCCCTTGACTAAAACCCTTTTAAATCAGCGTAAATGGGATGTAGCGGGCGGGAAGGTGATGGGTGGGAGGAGGAGAGAGAAGAGGCTGTGGGGGCTCGCAAGGGTGCAGAGAGAAGGGGGGGGATGGTGAGAAAGCGCTTCTGAACCGCTCCTGCGTTTCTCCTGGGGTCATGAGAGGCGAATTTGGCCCTCTTTATTTATTTATTTTTATTTATTTATTCCGCTTTAGCCTCTGAAGGGGGTGCTGCCCAGATTCCCAGGGGCTATGGGTTGGCAGAAGTCCCCTGATACCCTCAAAAATATCCATCCTCCCCCCGGCCCCAACCCCGCAATAACTCGGTAAAAGAAAGCGGTGGATTGTTCAGCCAACTCAAAATTACCGGCGCGGCCAATAAAATATGTACAGCATTAAAATAAAATTTGCATTGCCATAATGCTTTATTAAGCACATTAGGAGATTAAAAGAATCAAGCCATTTGTTCCCATTCACGTTGCGTCAGGATTTGCATTTCTTGCCCCCCCCCCCCCCCAACCCCCCCATCCCCACCAACCAGCCTCTCTCCCCCGGCTTGTTTGGCGAGTGATTTTTCTCAAGGAACCTTGCAAAGGTCCGTGTCCCCCCCCGCCAAAAAAAAGAAGAGGGGGGGGTGTGTGTATATGCCAAGGGGGCCTTCTTTTTTTTTTTTTTAAATCAAAGCACTTGACTCGGTTGCGTGTTTGTCTGCCTGAGTGTGCGGCAGAGGAGGGGTGGAACCGGAGAAGAAAAGATTTGTCTGCTCCCATTTCGGCTAAAATGGTTAATTAAGACAATAGAGGCTATATAACAATCGGGGCCGGGGCCGTGAATGGTTGTCTAGACTCTATAGTTCAGCTGCAACTTCTCCGTCGGAATTTTAACTTGGCCGGGCTCGTTTCCCCTCCCCTCTTTCCCCGCCTCCCAGCTCATGTCCATAAGTTCCCTTTTCTCTTTTGTTTGTTTTTTTGGGGGGGTTTTTTTTTTGGTTTTTTTTGTCCTTAATCAATCTTTTGAGCGACGGGGGCCAGATTGACGGCTCTGCCTGTCTGAGGGCTTGTGTTCGCCACCGCGCCGCCTTCCCAACGCCTGATCCTGGCGCGGGGAGAGGGGGGCCGAGACCGGGTCTTGGGGCTCAGTGGAGGGGGGGACGATGGCATAAATGAGAAAGAATTATTATTTTTTTAATGCTGGAAGCCTTGGGGAGGAAGGGGGAGATGGCACTTGGTGGTTTTGGGGTGCAGCCAGGGTTGCGTTACTCCGGCTCTTGCAATGCGGGTTGTCTGAGCCAGGGCTGGTGCGGCTCTTGGGGTCTCCACGGGGCAGGTTGATGATGAGGATGGACAGTGGGAAGCCAAGCGCTACCAGATGGCTCCGCTGGGCAAGGTGTCCCCTGCCTTCCCGCCGCACACCCTGGAGCGGGAACTGGGTTTTTAGGGGTGTTGCAAAGAGCTGCTCTGGTCCCAGTAACACCAGCTGGCTCGTAGCTCCTCCTGGGGCTGTTAAAGCAGCTCTGAGGTACCTCCGGGCTTTGAGGAGAAGGAATGTGAGCAGGGAGAGACCTCAGCTGGCACCCAAATTTTCCTCTTCCAACACTTTTAACCTGCCCTTTGGGAATTGCTTAAAAAATACCCTCAAAGTCCCTAAGAAAGGACATCCCAGGGCTCCACCAGCTTGCGGCACAGGGATCTGGTAAAACACTTGGGCTCCGTAAACCTGAGATCAACCTAAAATCTTGGTCCTCAGAGGAGGATGGGGGCCATTAGTAGTAGCTCCCCCCCACAAACTCAGGGATGCTCCCCATAGCTGGGCTAGGGGCATTGCCATCGGGGTGGCGTCACCCCAGCCGCGTCGTGCCGTCTCAGTTTTGTCACACATGGGGCCTCAAATGTCTCTTTCTCCTGCGTGGGGAGAGCCTCCCGTCGGGCTGGAGGAGCCCGGCTGGTGTCTAGGTGGCTTTAAAGGCGGTCTGAAGTGGCTGCGCTATTATAATGGCAGGCACAGCGGGGAGGGGACCTCTCCGGAGGAGGACGCGGGGATGCAGCCACACGCTTGAAATATGGGCGAGATTATTCCAACTGCATACATGCAAATGAGGCCCGGCTGTAGACAGGAGAGACAAAAGGTCATTAGCTTCCCATGTAGAACCCTTCGCGCAGGGCCTAATTTACTGTCTTCCTAACCCTTTTCCACAGATCTTGCATTTTTAGACTTAAAACGGTGGTGTTTTGGCGGTTTCGAGAGGCGGTGAGCGGCTCGGGGTTTATTAGGTGTTGTGGGATGCGGCGCGAGGCGGGAGGGACGTGCAGGAGTTCAGCTTCTCCTCAAAAGCAGAGGTCTGCGGCTCGTTACGTACGGCAGGTTGGCTTGTAAATTGAAGTGCACTTCAGGGCCTCCTGAGATACGAGATCCCCCCATGTTTTCCCCCAAAAGCCTGAGTTTCTGCCTGCCCCAAGGCTTGCTCTTGGCTCCTGCCAACTTTTTTGATCCCCCAGATGATGCTTGTTTCCTTAGGTGAAGCCGGGGGTAGATGGTGCGGCCGTTTCTGAGCTGGATGTGACCACTGGAGGCGAGCGAGCCAGGAGCATCCCTGGGACAAGGGACAGCCCTGTTGTCCCCACCGCACCCGCCCCTCCGTCGGGCAAGTGGCGCTGGCTGCCTGTTGTCACCAACGCAGGCCTGAGCTTCCCATGGATCCAGAGGCATCCGTGCACTCAGGAAATCCTGCCCTGGGCTGGGGTTGCCCTCGCGGCTCTTTCCCTGTGCGATTTGGGAAGGGTCAGATGGTTTGGAGGCTTCTGCAGCCCTTTGTGAACCCCTTCAAGGGCTGAAGGGACCCGGACTGGGACCAGTCTGCTCAGGTGGTGCTCACAGCGGGGTTTGGCACAAGGAGTTTCCCCCTCGATGCTTTTCGTGCTGTCACTGGAATTTTGGGCATTGAAGTGATGAGGGAGACTGGCAGCATTTCCCTGGGGGTCCTTATAACCCAGGGTTATAAGGTGTGTATATATAAAATATATAATATATATTTCATTTTGGCTGCTCTGCTCACCATCAAGGTCCCGTGGGGAGGTGGCAGCGGTGGGAAGGGGTTAGGGTCACCCCCAAGCACCCAAGTGGGATTCGGTGCCACCTTGCGCGCAGGGCGGTGGGTGACGTGGTCTGGTTTGGCTGGCAGAGGGGTGAGGGTGCTCTGGGTGGTGGGATCCCTGTGGCCACCCCTGGGTGTGGGACTGAGCACCTGTGGGGACAGGCTGAGAGAGCTGGGGGGGTTCAGCCTGGGGAAGAGAAGGCTCCGGGGAGACCTTCCAGCCCCTTCCAGTCCCTAAAGGGGCTCTAGGAAAGCTGGGGAGGGACTCTGGAGCAGGGAGGGGAGCCATGGGACGTTGGGAATGGGTTTAAACCAAAAGAGCGGAGATTTAGATGAGATATGGGGAAGAAATTCCTCATTCTGAGGGTGGTGAGCCCCTGGCCCAGGTTGCCCAGAGAAGCTGTGGCTGCCCCATCCCTGGAGGGGTTCAAGGCCAGGTTGGACGGGGCTTGGAGCAACCTGGGCTGGTGGGAGGTGTCCCTGCCCAGGGCAGGGGGTGGGACGGGATGGTCTTCAAGGTCCCTTCCCACCCAAACCGTTCCACGTTTCTATGGCTGAGGGCGCCGTCCCCGTGGCCGGGGCTGGGAGCCAGCGCGGCTCCTGCCAGCCCTGCCTCCCCCAGCCCGGGATTGAGAGTTTATTCACGCACTAATCAAAGTGACATGATGGTCGTGGCAGACTAAAGCCATTCACTCCCCGAGCTGGCGAGGTCGGGAGGTCGCCCAAGTTCGCAAGAATGGGGCTTTTGTGATGCAGATGGGCAGAGAGCGGCCAGACGTGGCAGGGTCCCCCCATGGCCGTGACGTCGAGTGGGACCGATGTGCCGGCATGGACCCGAGCAGGGGGCTCCTCCGCTCCCCGGGATGGCTGGGGACGTGGCTGGGGACACCACTGGCTGCCCTGTGCTGGTTCCTGGGGTGGGTTTGGAGGGTTTTTTTGTGGGGGCACCTGCAGGAGGAGGAGGTTTGCAAACCATTTTTGGGTGCCTGCATCCCTGCAGCAAGGCTGGAGGGTGCTGTGGGGCCACGGGATGCTCGGTCCCGTGGTGTGAGGTGGGTGGTGGATCCCGTGGATGCTGCTGGTGTGGGGCAGACACCCAGCTCCCCCCCCACCGCCTGCACGTGGGGCTGGGAAGGGGATGGCTTTTGGGTGGCTCTTCCCACCGCTGCTGCACCTGGGACCTGGGGGGCTGCGTTGGACCCCCCCCAAGAACTCTCAGGGGGTCTGTGGGGCTCAGCTGAGCTGGTGGGGGCAAGTAAACCCCATGTTGTCTTGCACCCAGGACCCACCACAGGAAAACGCTGCTGTGCAGGAGGGATGAGGAGCGATGGGCTCGGTCCTGAGCGGAGAAACTGCTTTTTTTTTTTTTTTCCACCGGCCTTTAAGCAATGAAACGTCCCCTCCATCCCTGTTCCCTCGGCCCAGGCTAAGTTAGACTCTGCGCGGCACATCACTGTTTGGCGGCTTTACTGGCGGGATGACAATTTTACACCTCGAAAGCTCAGCAAAGCCCCAACCCAATTTTTTATAATTGGCTCTTGACCAAAATGAGAGTTTCTTTGAGGGCGTTTCGAACAAAGCCCACTGATGGCGGGGGCACCCCGAGCCACAAAAGGGCTCGGCTTTGATCCTTTCTGCTTTTCTTATGGGTGGAGGTAAAATAAATGGTTTGAAAATTAAATTGGTGAGAGGTTATTTCGGAAATTTAAGAAATACTTTCAGGCCAGATTTGAGGTGGCGGCTGCTTTCAGCCACCTCCGCGGGTCCGATGTGAGCAGTAAGGAGTAAGTTCAGTTTGGATTTGGGGATTGTTCTGCAGAGACCAATAAATTTGGGCAAAATGAATTCCTTTTTGCTGAAATGGGAAGCTTTGGGAAGAAATGCCCAAAGAAACTAAATCTTCTGGGAGGGGGGTGGAAATTGCAGGAGAATTTGTCACAAACCGCGCGCAAATTCTGCAAGAAACAGGAAGGTTTAACCTTTCTGGAAGTGAAAAAGCAGATTATAACCCCGAAATGCTGGGGGTTTTTTTTGAGTGAAAGGGTTGGATTTTTGCCTCGGTGGTGTAAATCTGGAGTGTCCTGTGGCTGCTTGGGTCTTTGCCGTGGTGCGACAAGGGCTGGGCTGAGCGGAGCAGGCTGGAGGTGGGTCAGATCTCCGCCGGCCGCCCTGATAGAGAGATACGGCCGGTGGCAGGGCATGAAATCTGCTTGAATCGGTGACTCCTGGCTCGCGCCTCAAGTGACTAAATTACCTCTTCGCCGCCCCCGAGGTCCCCCCGGGGCTGGTGAGGGGACGGTGAAGCCGCTCTGCTCAGCCCCGGGAGGCTTCGGGGCTGGCTTCTCGCTTGGGTTGGGATGAGCTTGCTCAGCAGTTGGGGAAAAATGGGTTTATACCTCTTCAAATCATGACCTCGTCCGTATTTGAGGTGTATTCCATCGCAGTTTTGCTGCGGTTCGAGCTGGAGACTTCCCATTTAAGCTGGTTCTGCGAGGGAAGGGAAGTGAGTGACCAAATTCGCCTCCGCCTCCTCCCTGCTTCCCAAAAAACCCCGTTGGGACCCGTCGGCTGCAACTCTGGCTGCAGCCTGCGATGCTGGGGAGGAACAGGTGGAGAAGAGTAGGATGGGGGAGCAGGGAGGGATTTGCCCCCACCCCCAATTTTTTCATATATCCTCTTTTTTTATTATTATTATTATCATTCTAAGGAGCCTTTTGGTGTTTCCTTGGTGGTGGGTGGGGAGATGGAGGGAGAGGAGGCCAGAAGGTGAGGGCTGGTGGGACGCAGTGGTTCCTTCCCAGGGCTGGGCATGGCGGTGGGGGGCTGGGCGGGGGGGGATGCAATTGCAAGTACAAAATGAACCGGAGAACGACCATCTCCCTTGGACAGAGAAAGCGCAGGCAGAGGCACAAAGGGGTGGGCTTTCTTCTTCTTCTTCTTCTTTTTTTTTTTTTTTTTTTTCTGGGGGAATACAATGTGATGAATTCAGCGCGAGGGCCCAGCGCCACCCTTTAATATACTTTCAGCTAAACAGGGGTTTCTATGGCAGCCGGGAGAACCAGGCGAGCCCTGAAAAGATGTTTGTGCAGAGCTTTGCCAATGGCATTTGTGGCGAGGGGCACTGGTGCCAGACGGGTAACGCCGCGCGGCCACTCATCAGGCGCTGACAGCCTCTCCCCGGGTCCCCCCCACCGCCACCACCCCAACGTTTCTGGGGTTTTAATGCCCTCAGACAAAAGGGGCGGCAGCATTAGCCTGGGATGTGGCTGGCATCGGCCCGGCACCGTTGCCTGTGCCATTGTGGGGGCTAAAAATGTGCCGGGGTGGGGGGAGAAGGAGGCAGTGCTGCCCCCAGGCAGGTGCTGGAGGGTGGGATGGAGAAGGAGGAGCAGGGGTTGAGTTTGGCCATCCCTCCCTCTCCGTCCTATTTCATTTCCTGTGGTTGAAAGCGTTTTCCAAAATAAACAAAAAAAGACAAACCAAAAGGATTAGCGTGGATTTTATTTTATTTCCCCCCCCCCCCCCCCCTTCCAGTTGCACTGCTCCTCTCGGGCACTGCTCTGCCTGGTACCAACTGCGTGTTGAGCGGTTGGGATGGAGGACCGAGAGCGTCCCTTGTCCCCATTGTGTTCTCCTGGAAGGCGCTTTGATGCGGGAAGGTGGGAACGGTGGCACTTTCCATGGAAAGGGAGAGCGAGCCCCGGCGCTGCCCTCGGGGATGCGGCCATGAGTGGCTGCAGGACTCTGCATCACCCAATTTATCGCGGTTTTGCAGTAGATCTCCAATATTTCATGGCATCTTCCCACGAGGGAGTGGGCCGGGAGCAGCCCCTACTTGGCCATGGCCTCTCCAGCAGCTTCAGGTTGGCTCTGCCTCATCCGCAGGCCCTTTGCTGCCGCGTTTCCTCCAGATAATTGACTTTTTTTTTGCATAGAAAGGCTTTGAATGTGCTTTTCTCCAGAGCAAAGCTGCCTATTCTGGTACCTGGATCAACGGTCCGGAGCCTGCGCCGCTCCCTGATGTGGCTGGGGAGAGAATCGTCGCTCTTGGGGTAAATCCTGGGCTGGTTTTTGGTGGGGTAAATCAGGACCAGTCCCGCTGGAATGAGGTTCAGTGCACCCCCAACATGCTTCGTCTTGGCGCTGCTCCCTGCGACGCTGCGTCGGCTACAACAAGTAGTTCCAGATGGTCCCTTCCCCCATCCCACGGGACCTTCTCGTGCTCGTCCTCACCAAAAGCTCCCTCTCCCCCACCGAAAAACCAACGTGCTCCAACTCCCTCCTTTCCCATGGGCATTTCCATTCCTAATCTTTCTGTTGTTGTTGAGAAAACATTTCGAATGAGATTTTTTTTTTTAATTTTTTTTTTTTCCTGAGCGGGGTTCCTATAGATTCAAGACGGATCTCATTAAGACAGCCGGAAGGGGAACGGGATGCTTTGAATTCATTGGCAATACTTGAGGTTTGTCTTCCCTTCTCCTTCCCCCTTTCTTCCACTTCTGAGGAAGAACAAGTGCTGAAACTTCAATGTTTTTCCCAGAGTGAAACTGCAAAGTAAATTACTTCAGACTCCATAATATGAAATATTAAAATGAAAAGTCATTTATTTATTTATTTATTTAAACAAGCTCAGCGCTCCTTCTTGTAAAGCCCAAAGCAAAAAATGTGTTGATCTCGTTGCGGTGCTTTTCCCTTCCCGATTTCTCTTTCGAAACGAACCCTCTGTAGGAACCGGCCCGCGTTTAGGCGTGACATCTTGCTTTTGATGAATTGTCGTTTTCTGTCAGAAAAATGCCCAGCCAGTTCCCCCCACCGCGCCGTGTGCTGGTGATACCCCCCCACTGCTTCAGTTTTGGGCACAACCAGAGGGAAGAGCCCTTCAGCCCCCAGCGAAGGATTCCTCCCAGCCCTGGGCCGGTCCAGAGAGTCAAATCCCCCAGTTGACACCAGCAAAAGCCGAGGCGACACTGGGACGGCTCTTGGGCGCTGAGGTTTGGCCAGATTTGGGGTGTTTGTGTGCAAAACCAGCTATTTTCGCCCCTGAGCTCCAGGTTGTCCCTTGCCACCCCTCTCCTCCGTCCCACCGGAGCAGCCTGGGATGCTCGGATCACCCCAGGGGTGCAGGACACCAGGTTCCCCCCCTGCCTTTTTTTGAGGGGGGGGAACTGAGCAGCTCCAGGCTCAAGGAAGGTGATTCCTGAAGGTTTTTGTGTTATTGCTCATTCTCCCATGGGTAAATGTGGCTACCCAGGTCCCTCAGAAGAGCCACTCTCTGGTGGCCCCGCTGTGGCCTGGGGGAGCTCCCCTGGGGTGAGTGAGCAATACTTTTGGGGTAAAAAGGGCTGGGATAAGGGCTGCGCCCATGTTCCGCCAGCTCTGAGCACCCAAGGTGTGCAGAGGAGGCTCCAGCAAGAGGTGGCCTGCGCTGGCGAGTTCCTCTTCCACTCCCCCCAAAAAAAAAAACAACCCTGAACCACAGAGGAGGTAAAAAACCTGCAAATAAATCCCACCCGCACCCAAAAAACAAACGGCAGCTCTCAGGAGGAAAGCCCCCCTCGCTCTTTGAGCTATTCTTGCCAAAGGCTTGACTCAGGGCAGAGAGCGGGTTATTTTTTAAAAGAGTAATTGTTTGGTTTTGTGGTTGTTTGGTTTCTTGTTTTGTTTTTTTTTTTTTTCCTCCCAGGAAAATCAGGTGGGGAACAGATGGGGCTGTGCAACCTGCCCTAATATCTGAGCCCGTAAACCCAGAGAAGGGGGGAGAAGAGCAGCAGCGGTGGCTTTGTCCCACCGAGGAAGAGGAGGGTGGATGCTTGTCCTGTGCTTAGACATCAGCAAATCCCCCCCGTGCACCCCCAGAGCCCAACCCGCGGGTTCTAACCGCGGGGTTAGAAGATAAGCAGGGAGCTGCGCAGGCGGGTGGGCCCCGTGTCGGGCTCCCCGTCAACCCCTGGAGGATTTTGGGGACGGGGAAGGTGGCAGAGCCAGGAGCGCTTTGGGGACGGGGAAGGTGATGGAGCATCAGGCAGGGCCGAAAGCGGCTCCGGGAGCCTCTACCGGCACCGGCGCTGGAACTGCACTGCAGCCCCGCGGCCCCGGAGCTGCGGAAAGGCTGAAAATGCAAGGAAAAGAAGAAAAAACAAAAACAAAAACAAAAAACTCAAACCCCAAATGCCAGCCCTATGTGGCGACGGGCCAAGGTGGCAGGGATGGACGCGGTGGGTGACATGGGGCAGGACGGGCAGCGACGCTCTTCAGGGAGTGAGGGGCTGGGGGCCGGATCCTGCCCCCACCTCCTGGGTGCTGCAAGGGCGCTGAAAGGGTTAAAATTGCAACTTATTCGCATGGTTTAAAGCCGGATTTGCTTTGGGAAACAGGGGTGCGCTGGCTCTGTGACGGGCATCCCCTGGGCAGGGGGTGCAAATCTTGTGTGTGTCCCCCCCCCCCGCCATCCCCGTATGTCACCAGCGGCTTTTGCAAAAGCAGCAAAACCAGCCCAAGCTGCTCCTTCCCTCTCGGGGCGGGGGGGGGGGTCTGCTAAAGACCGTTTTAATGGAACACGGGGATTCTTTTCAACTTTTTGTCGAGCAAAAAAAAAAAAAAATCAGTATTTTCTTGTATTTAAACCAGAAGAAGCACTTATTCAGTACACCAGATTTTTTTTTTTTCTTTTTTTTTTTTGGTCACGAAATATCCGTACGGTCATAGTCAGCACCTGACAAAAATATTGCAAAACCATTGCCCCCCCACAAAATTAAAAAAAAAAAAAAAATAGGCTAAAAATATTTGGAGCAGATCTGAATTTAGCCGATCGCTAGGCGACTCCCTCGGCTCTATAGGTAGGATGATAAAAAAAAAAAAAAATAAAAAAAAATCAACTTTTGGATAAGAAATGTTAATAAACCACCGAATAATCGTGGCGGGGAGCCGTGACGCCTTGTCGTGATAATCCTGGTGCCCGTATCAGCGGCGTGTGCTGCTGCTGTTGGCCGTGGCTCTAATACCCCCCCCCCTCACAAACGCGCTATTGCAGCGTAAAGGAGGAAAAACATTTATTAAAGCAAAAATTTCCCCGTCTCCCCTAAATGAAAACAAATCCCTTTTCGACTCTGCTGGCATTTATTTACAGGGAATATTTGTCAGAGCGGCTCAACGTTGTATTAATGGGGGGTGAAGGGGGGGAATGCGGCGGTTCGGCTGTGAAGAGATTGTTTATTTTCCGTTTATTTTCTGGAGGTTAACGGCAATAAAAAGGCCGGGCACCCCCGCGAAGGGGCCGGGAGACAAAGGGCTGTTGCGCGGAGCAGCTACGGCAAGTTGGGGATGGGAGAGAGGGATGCGGGGCCTCCAACCGTCCTGGGCATCGCCCCGCAAACGAGCCGGGGTTTTGAGGGTTTGCAGGGCATTTCCCGACGGCTTTCTGGTGGAAACTGGGCCCAGTCCAAACCCCAAACTGGGCGGGAGGGTGGTGGTGGCGGCTGCGGGAAGGTGGGATGGGGTTTGGGAAGGGGCTGGTGTGCGGGTGACCCCACAGGTGACCCCACAGACACGGCTCCCGTTTGCTGCGTGAGGGGGGAGAAAAAAAACACCCTCATTCCTCTAAAACTCTGGTTGGGTAAATCTTTAGATAAAAATCAGAAATAACGCCCCACGGCCTCCACACGCCGGTCTCGCTCGGATCGCGCTTGGAAAAGAGATTTCCACGTCTAAATAGATTTGGAATCCTCTTTTTTATTTTTATTTTTTTTTTTAACTCTTCTTCTGTGCATGGCTGTGGTGCATCCCGCGCCCACTTCTTTCCTCCCTGAAACCTGTTCCGGGCGAGTGCTTTGTTAATTGGAACAATCTTATTTAAAGGAAGATAAATAAAAAAAAAAAAAATCAAATAATCAGCTGCCAGCTGCCCCCATCGATCTCCCCCCCCCCACCACCCCCAATAAATGTCATTGCTTCGGCGCAGCCTGGCAGCTGCTGCCCTCTTTTCTCCGTGGTGTGTGCCAGGGCGCGGGTGCTCTGTTGGCACTGGGAAGCACTGGTGGGTTTTTGGGTGAAGAAAATGGGATTTCAGGGTGGGGGCTTCACCCCCGTCCCCTCCGTCAGGCTTTTAGGGTTGTCCTGGAGTGGGTGGCAGGGGATGCCCTGTTGTACGGATGGGACCTTGGTGCGGGGGCGTGTGTCCTCGAGGGGAGGGGGGTGCTGGCCCTCGGGGTGGGGGCAATGGGGAGGCCGGTTTGGCTCAGGATCCTCGAGGTCCCCCTGTCCCTGCCTGGTGGTGGCAGAGCCGTGGGGAGGAGGGATGGGGACTGACCCCGGGGTTTGGGGCTACGACCCTCCATCCCACCCCACGACCCGTAGGCACCTTGGGGCGAACTTGCACCCGTGTTCCAGCCCGCGGGAGCCGGTTTTGGGGCGGATCATGGCAGAGGGGGGAGCACAAAGAGGGCTCCTCCCAGCTTAGTACCCATGCGCTTCGTCTTTCCAAGGATTTGGGGTTATTGCCATCATGCGTATCCCCGTCTCCGTGGCCCTGGGCGGCCAATGGCTCTTACCCTGCCTGTTTGCAGAAGTTTAATGGGATTAGTCATCTTAGAAGCCCTTGTGCGCTAAATCCCATAACTACTGCTGGAACCCGAGCGCTAAGGAGGGAAAAAAAAGCCCACGGAGAGAACGCTAAAGCCATCCTGATGAAATATCGGGTTAAACACCCCCCTGGTCAGGGCTGTGTTTGGTGTAAATTGTCGTAGATTTGACTTTAGCCATTACCCAGCCGAGGTTTTGGCGCTGCAGCCGGAGCGATGGCGCTGACGGAGCCGTCCCTGCGATGCTGGAGCGAGGGCGGGCGCAGGGATCCCAGCTCTGCCGCGTTGCTTAACTGTGCGTGCACCAAAAAAGCGCTTTTTTTCGCGGCGATGCAGAGAAAGAGGGATCAGGGCTTGGCTCTTCCCGCGGTGGAAGGCGATGCCGGAGAAAAAGGTTGAATAAAAGCGATCAGGATTCGTAAGAAATGAAAAGCTGCGCCAATGTGATCAGAAATTGTCAATATATAATTAGAGGATGTGTACGTATGGCTTTATCATTCCAATGATATTCCAAGTGAATATTCCAATTGCCTCCCGATATCATTCCAAATGTGTTTTTTTTTTAATTTTATTTTATTTCTAAGGGGGGATTAGGAAGAAAAGGGGGGATGGCATCCGTAAAACAAGGATCAGCAGAGAAATAGTCCTGTCTGCTTTATAAGAGGGAACAATAACATCGCGTTGTGCTGTTGGGTTTCAAAGGGAATAGATGTCCTGATTTTTTCCTCCTCGTGGGAATATGGTGGCGGGCTGGAAGGCACGGGCCAGGGGTGGGTTTACGCTGGGGGAGCCATTATCCCCCGCGAGGTTGGGATGTTTTCCTTGGAAAACAGCGTTTTATAGAGTGGGGGGAAGAAGGGTTCAAATGAAGCCAGGCAGTGGGCACACTTGAGTCTGGCGGGTTTTTTTCCATGCTTTGGGGGCTTTTTTAGGGGAAAATGTGGGGCCTGCTTTGGGGGGAAGCACTCAGCCCCCCCCACGTCTGAGCAACGCCTGGCTTCGAAATCCACTTTGGGGTTAGATTAAGTTACAAAAAGTTTGAAACCTCCTGAGGAAAATATTAAACCGCAGGTTTAAATTGCTAGACATTTTGGAGATACGTCCTTTCCTAAATGCCGCCTGCGATTTTGCCAGTTCCAGCGCAACCCTCTTCTTCTGAAGACAAATCCTAAGTTGTAATTTATGTGGGCTTTAAGAGTTGTTATAAAATCACCCCGCCGGGAGAGTGGTCTCCCCATCCCGGTGCTGGGAAACCCCTGGCATTGCAGGACCTGCAATATCTAATTTATTTGGGTTTTTTTTTCCTCCTAAAATCTGTGTATTGGTGACAACAGAAGCTGGGTGATGACTGAACGTCCTGCTTTGAGGACCAGGATGCTGGAGCAAAGGTTGGGCGAGGGCAAAGGGGACAAAAACCTCTCGTGTGACTCGTGGTGGCTCCTGGCGGTGCGCCGGGGGTGGCCCAGTGGCAGCGGTGCTCAGGCTGGGTAGCCCAAGGGCACAGGGAGCAAGCCCAGGTGCCAGGTCACCTCTTATTGTGTCTTGGAGCAGAGATTTCTGGGGACAAATCTTCCCTTTTCGCTATTTGCAAGAGAAGAGTGAAAATCCCGGTTCTTGCCCCTGGCTCCTGGGGCAGCAGCAGCAATAAATGTATTTATGAAGTTATTTTCCACCCTGAAACACCTGGATGTTTGGTGAACACTCGGAGTTGAAGATGAAAAGCCATCCGCAAACGGCACAAATGTGGGACAAATATGAAACATTATAAAATCTGTGCGTGTGTGAGCGTCTGTGTACGCATCCACGAGGCAAACACAATTGCATCAGCTTCAGTGAGGGTTAAGAAGAGGAATAACTTTTCACCACATCATTTAAAAATTATTTACATGACATAAAACGTGTTGGTTTGAGCCCTTTTGACAAGAAATATCATCAAATAGTGACTGAACGTGCCAGCAGGCAAAAAGGACAAATCTCAAGTTAAAATAAAATAAAATAAAATAAAAAATCTAGTTGCTTTCTAACAGAATTGTGCTGTAAATTAAAAAAAATACAATGGTTAATCTCTATGGCTCTAAAGATAGGAGCTGTGTTTAGGTATGAAAAAAAAAAATAAAATCATTAAAACCAACGAAATGAATATTAGAGGATCAAGGGGAAAGCTTAAACTACATAAATCACTTATTTATTATTTCCCAGGATTTCCAGTGCTGCTATAGCTTGACGAAGTGGTGGTGCGTTTGCGAGATGAATGCATTTTATTTTATTATTTTATTTTATTTTATTATTTTATTTTATTATTTTATTTTCTTTAGAGTAAGTTTTTTTCCGGGGGCTGAGACCCAGCGTCCGTGGGGACGGCTGGACGCGGCGTGGGAAGGACCGAGCGCCGCGTTCGCTGCTGCGGGACCCCTCGGCGTCCGCATGGGCTGCGGGCGGCAGAGTCACCTCGGGGGGGGGAATGCGGGGGGGGGGGGGGGGGGGTGTGTCACAGCTTTTGGAGGACCCATTTTTTTTTTTAAGCTGCTGTTGCTCCCTTTTCCTGTACGATCAGCTAAAATCAGCGGGTTTGTATTTTTTATTTAAAAAAAAAATTACTCCTTTTTCCTCTCCCAGCCATTCAAACCTCTCTTTTGTTCTATGGGGTGGGGGGTGGGGGGTTGGTTTTTTTTTGCTGGTTTTCCCCCCAAAGTGATGGAGAGGGAAACTGGAATTGGGGGGGGACCTGTGGGGTGAGCGAACCCTGGCAGAGGGGGCCCCAACGGGACCCTCCACGCTGGGATTTCTCCGCTTTTTGCACAGAGGTGCCCCAAAACAGCCCTTTCCCCACCTCCCCCCCCACCGGAAAGCACAACACAAATCAAACGCCCCCCCCCCCCCACGCCCCCCCCCCCCCCAAAGTGCTCGCTTTGGATATTTGCAATTTATTTACGATTAGCCCCAAATTTCACAGAGATGACAGATTGAAGGGGGGGGAAAGCAATTCAATTAATTTGTAATCTTACATTTCATTAGAAAAATGCAAGAATAATGATCGCATCCAACAGGCGGGGGGAAACAATAATAAAAATCATAAACGGAGATTTCCCTCCCCCTCCCCAATCAGATTATAAAATAAGCTTTTTTTAATTAAATTAGTTGATGCGCAGTTGATCGGAGTAACCCCAGATTAGGGGGGAAGTAAACAGAACTAACAAACAAATAGAAATAACAAAGGATGCGAAGTTAACTCCTCTTCCCCTCTTTTTTTTCTTTTTGTTTTTTTCGTTGCAGCCTCGGGGGCTGCCGGGGGGGGGGTGTGTGTGCCAAAAAGTGGGGGGGCAGAGCCGGGAATGGGGGTGCTGCGGTGGGGGGCAACCGGTTCCCATCACTCGACCTGGGCCAAATAATTCGTTTTTTAAACAGGGTTCTGCCGGCAGCGAAAAGATCCCGGTGGAACTCGGGATTTAACCCGAGTTTTAAACCCAAAAACCGCGGGGGGGGGGGGGGGGGGGGGGGGGGGAGAAAAGGGATTTAAGGTGGGGGGTGGGTTGGAGAGCGCAGAAATGTGTGTGTCCCCCCGGGTTTTAGTACCGCGGGCTAAAAGTGCGGAGCGCGGATCACGCCGTTGTCCCTCGTTTTAAAATATTAATTGGTTTTTGGGGTTTTTTTTCCTCCCGTCTCTCGTTTGTTTGTTCGTTCGTTTTTTTCCCCTCGGAGAAACGCTCCCCTCCAGTCTCCCCCGCGGAAGGGGTGGGGGGGGAGGGACGACGACGTGGGCAAGTCCCCCAGAACCCCCGAATTCCCCCCCCATTTCTTCCCCGCCAAACTTCAGCTTCGTTTTCCACCCTTTCTCCCAGCGTTTTCCCATCGCAGCAAACCGGCAAAAAGAAAAAAAAACAACAAAACCAAAACCAAAAAACCGAAACGCCACGACCCTCTTTAAATGGACTCAACTGATTTATTTTTTTCCTTTCCTCTCAAAATCGTTTTCTTTCCTCTAAAAGTCGAATTATCTCCTTTAAAAAAAAAAAAAAAAAAACAAAACCAACCAAAAAAAACCCCCAAAAAACCAAAAACAACCAAGGAAGGGGGGGAAGTTTGCGGTAATATCGTGTGGTTTTGGGTCCGGGCTCGGCTCTGTGCGGGGGGAAGTGTGAAATCTCGCCTGCCGCACGTTGAGACAAAGCCGTCTTGTTACCCGGGATTTGTCGGGTCAAGCAGGATCCCGTTTTAAGCCAGTTACTAAATGTAATTCTCCCACTTTGTGCCTCTCAATTTAGCCAACGAAAAAAGACTTTTCTGCTGGGGGCATAAATCGTAGCGATCATTTGCCCCCAGAACACCAAAAAAGGGGATTTTAGCTTTATATTATTATTAGCCACTAATGTTTGCTCGTTTATAGAATGAGCAATATTCGAGAAATGTTAGAATGCACTAAACTCATTTTATTAAAAATTATTCTCATAAAACTTTGTATTTTAAATTACAAGTTTAAACGTCCGTATCAAAAAAAAAAAAAAAAAAGTAAAATCTTAACAAGGCTTTTACAGGGTCCTGAGCTGGTGGGAACCAATTTAGCTCCATTGTGTAGCATCATCCCAGGGTATTTCCTATTATTCTTAGGAATTTGGATTGATTCTTTATTGTGAACGAAACATTTTCTTAGTGCTCCCTTTAAAAAAAAAAAAAAAAGAAGAAGAAGATTAAAAAATATTAAAAACCCTAAAGGAAAATGTATCAAAATAAGTGTGTGTTTGGGGGCACGGTCAATCGATACGCAGAAATATGAAATCCCAGGTGTGTGGCTGAACGAGAGTTTTTAAACTTGGCTCAGTCCTGCTCAAAACTCGTTTTGATTGAAAAACAGTCCTTGAGACTAGCGGGTATCAAAGCTTAATGAGTTTATGAAGCTGGTCGAAATTTTAAGAATATGATTAAAGCAAAAGATTAACAAGTGCGGTGAGTTTTCACTTTTTAAAGAGAAATAGTGTCTTTTTTCCCTCCCTCCCTGCTCGGAGGCGTTCGGAGCCAGGGCGGCTTGTGCAACCTTTTCGCAGCAGAGCCGTTTAAATCACAAACACTTTTGTTTCTCCTTAAGATAAGGGGGGGGAGAACAAAAAGAAAAAACAACCCACAAAACCCAAACAACCAAATGGGTTTTGAGAAAATTTCTTAAAAAAAAAAAAAAGCGCACAAGTATTCCTAGGGATTCATCCTTGCTCCAGCTGGCATTAGCTGCCTAGAATAAGAAAAATATGTATGTTTTATCACACCCCCCCAGCACTGTGGAGGGACTTTTGAAGGGATCTATGACTTTTGAAGGGACGGGTGGCTTTTGAAAGGACGGGCAGGGCAAGGTGACGGTCTTGGATGCCGCATCCCCTTCCAGGGTAGAGCTCAGCTGCCCTCTGCTCCACAGGCACTTTAACCAAATTTCAGGCCACTCTCCTGGTTGTTTCACGGTTTTGGGGTTTTGCCACGGTTTGGGTTTTACCCTTGTGAAGGGTTATAAAAACTTCAGCGGGCTTTGGGCAGAGGATGATGGCTCCCGTTGTCTCTGGAGACATCTTCCACCTGGCACGAAGGCTCCTGGTGCCTGCTGCGGCCATGGGACGGGCAGCGAAACTCTCATTGCCACCGCTGAGGATGAGGATGTTGGTTTAAAAAAATCTCTCCAGCTAGGTGCAAACGCCCCCGCTTTGCACAAAAGCGAGGCTGAAGGATCGTTAGTGTTAATTTTTAGTTGGTTTTTTTTTTTTTTTAAATGTGGAAGGCAGAGGTGTCCTTAAAAGCCACCCCGCTCCCCCCTGCCTCCCTCAATCCCCCACCCTTGCGCGTGGTACCGGCACCCGGCATTGTGCACCGCTCTCCAGCCCCGCTCGGCCTTTTGTCAGCCCCCTTTTCTGTGTCAATCAGATGGCTTTTGTCAGGTCCCAGACATGTTGTGTCCACACGCACACAAATATCCCCGCGCAGAGCATGGGGGACGCGGCGCACATTCAGATCGTGCGCCCAACAGCCGCCATGTCCTCCCCGGGGCGGCCGGAATCAGGGCTCGGGGGTGGCTGGAGCGGGAAGGGGTGAGGCTGCCGTTCTCCGGTGGGTGTCCTTGGGGGCTGGCTGTCCCGCTGGATGGAGCCTGGAGGCTGCTGGTGCTTCTCTCGCTCGCTTTTGAGGATTTTTCCCCTGTTGCTTTTCTCCATGCGCTGCTTGGAGCCGGTTTTCTACAGTTTTTCCCCATGTTTCTCAAGCACGGGGTGATGTTCGGTTCACTCCTCAAGTTGTTCCTAAGAAAATATATATTTTATGGTGGCAGGTTTTTTGGTGAGTTCTTGTGTAATTAGTGGCGCCAGGTGACAGAGAAACCAGAACTTAGGTTCAGGGTGGGGGGACACCATGAACACCCATCCCACACCTCTTCCCAGATTCCTGGGCTCCTTGCCATCCTCAGCTGCTGTTGCGACCCTGCCTTGGTGCAGCTCAGAGGGCAACTTTGGGCTAAAACTCATCCGTCTGGGGACTTTGACAGCCTTTACAGGGCAGGGCTGGGGACCTGCACGGAGGGGTGGCAGCTCTTCTCCTCAGCTGCTGAGATGGGGACGTTTTCCACCTGGCCCTTCATAGCATGGTCCCTATCAACTCCCCAGCTGAGAGGAGGCTTTTTCTCCATCCCCATGGTGCTGCCATGACCCCAGGCTGGAGTGGGTCTGGTGCGGCCATAACTGCAGGCCGGACTGGGCCTGGCCAGGCTGCACGGTCTCCTAGCAACCACTCAGGCCTTGATGGCGGCCACAGGCCTCGGTGGCACATGCAGGCCCTGATGACCCCTCCAACCTGGCCGGGGTAGCGAGAGACGGAGAGGAGGAAGGAGGGCAGCATGGCGACAGGCTTGACGTGCGGCAGAGCCTGCAGCAGCTGCCGCCCTCCCCGGGCATCAACAAAATGGCGGCAGGGCCTCCCAAATGGCGGCGCCCGCCCAGCAGGGAAGGTGCCGGCGCAGTGCCAGGGCCTCTCCGGAGGGCACAATGACTGGCACATAACGGCCCCTCGCCGCGGCCGCCCCTCCGTCACGGCGATGCCAGCTGTAGCCCCCCTCCCTCCGCCTTGGCACGGGCAGGCGGCCCCACCATGGCCGCCTCTGAGGAGGATTAAGGCCGCAGTTGTGTCTCCCTCTTTCTTTCCCCCTCAGTGGCTGAGAACAGGAAACATGAACCTATCTGAGACTAATTGACTTGCAAATTAATCGTTTGTCCCTGTGCCTGATAATTAGTGCTAACGATTTTTACACCCCCCCCCCTTTTGCGCTCTCCTCCTCTTTATTTTACAGGGTGCTGTTTTCCCTTTCTTTTTCTTCCTCCTCTCATCTTTTTTTTTTTTTCTTTTTTTTTTTCCTGATACAGCCCCCCGCCCCAGTTCTTCCTTACGCCTCTCCAGCTGCCCCCCACTGTGGGGTGGGGATGGCACCGGGTTTGGGGGCGAAGGGACCTGGCAGGGCAGCCGCCCCGTGCGCCAGTGCCCACAGCTGCTTGTTTGCTTCCCACGACTCCGGTGCCAGCCTCCATGTCTGCCCGCCAAGGGACAATAAACAGGGCTGGGAGAAAGGGGGTCAGGGCTTTGGGGGGGCTTCGGAGGGGGCATGGGGCTGCCCGGGGATGTGGCATCGCTTCGGAGGTGGCTCTGGCCGAATTTACCTTTCCACACTTCCCAAATACCCAGCAAACGGATTTAAAAAGAAATCAAAAATCAATTCAAAAGGAAGCAAAGGTTGGGGGTTGTTTTTGCCGCCCTCCCCATCTTCCTCTGTCTTTATTCCAGGGAGAAATCTCATTTTTTACAATTTGGAAGAGGTGTTTCTTCTAAAGGAGGGCGGCTCAACATGCATGTTTGAGGCTGGTGATCGAAATCACTGGCGTTGGCTTGTTGTGGCTTTGTCCAAAAGCTTCACCTGAAACCAGGGTGCTGCAGGGGATGGAGACTCCTGCTTCTGGAGCAGGAGGTTAACGTGGAGATGGGGGGGAAAAGGAGGTTTTCTGGTCATTTTTGTGATCGTTTTTGTGGTCTGGGGCCTCTGGGCACAGCCCAAGGGGATTGGGAGCAGGTCAGGGCTGCTGGGGGAAGGACATGTTCAGTTCGTTAGCAATATATCAATGGGAAAATGCAGTTTTGTTGAAATTGACATATTTTATAGGAATATTTCCTTCTCAGCAGCAGAACAACCCCACTAATAGGTTATTCTGATGCTTTTATTGAGGGCTGGTAACACAAAACGCCGTAAAGTACTTTTACCTTGGTTGTTTCGTTTCAGTAAACTTTTGCTGTGTATCCTGGCTCTAGTGAGACTGTGCTGTGTAAATAATTGAAAATCCTGTACGTAATTATCATGTTTCGACGCAGTTCAAACCAAAGCACTTTGATGCTCCTACGGTGGAATTCTTGAGAAATTCCACATAGCAAATTTGATACTTTCTTTTTTTTCCTTCCCTGTTTTTTAGGAGGAAAAGATGTCATGTGAGGGGGGATGGATGACACTCTTTGTGGTGCTGAGCTCTCCTTTCCCCCCTGGCTGGCTGGGGTTTGCATCCTTCCAGCGCCAGGCGAGCAGGGAGGTAAAACATCCCCTCCGTGCTCGTGCTTGGGACCCCCACCAGCCCTCGGCCCATGGCAGAGCCGGGGTTTTTCTACCCTCCCCGTTCCTGGTGGCGAGCAGGAGCCCCGTGTCCAGCCATCCCCCCACTCCCCTCCAGCCACGAGGCTCTTCTTCCTCTGGTGCCCAACCGTTGATAATTAAAGGGATCCTTTTCTTTCCAGCTCTCCTCCCCAAATGCTCCTGGTGCCTGACACAATTTGTCAGCCGTACCCCTGCTGTAATCCTATTTTTGCCCCCCTCCCTGCCCTGCTTTGTGTCCAGGGCTCTCTTCGCCTCTCGTTTTGCAGCTCCCGCTGCTCAGGCGTTGCCGGTCCCCCTTCCCTTGGAGCCAGGAGTCTATAAACCCCGATGATGCTCTTAGACTCCACGCTCATGAACTCGGTCTGTTTGGTTTGACCAGAGTTAATTGCACACAAACTCCGGCCCGGCGGCACACAGGGGCTCTTTGTTCCCGCAAGAATCACTTGCCCTTCGGGGTCACTGCGGACGCGACCTGCCGTCCCCGAGGGTCACCCCGCCGACATGCACTGTCAATTTGATCCCGGCACCGTGGCGGAGGCTGGGACGCTGCAGGTTGCTGTGGGGAGAAAGCCGAAATAGGGAGCGGGGTGGGCAGGGAGGAGGCATTGGAGGAGCTTTTTGGGTCAGGCTCATTGAAGTAATGTGATGATTAGCAATGATCGTTGAGCTTTATGGCTGGGGAGGGGGAGAGAGGGTGAAAGAGATGTTAGGGGTGGATTAACCCCCGTCAGACCTGTACAAGAAGTTTCCCGGCTTAAGTACAAGTTCAGTGGTCTGTAAATGTTCCCTGTTCACTGGGGTGCTTCGCCAGAGCGACTCTGGAGTTAATGAAAGCTCTGCAGCTTGCCTTCAGCAACCAGACTTTCACTGCATCTCAATTCCCCTTGTGCTCTCGGGGCCCTCATCCTTTCAAAGGGAGGTCAGGCTTAACTCCCCTCAATTAACACCCCTGTGTCTTTAGAGACCTGAGCCCCCAGGTGCCAGACTAACCTGGGTGCTTGGTTCCTGTTAGCTTTCCAAGCTGCTCAGACGCACCCAGAGAAGTTTTATTGGACTTGTGGTCCCTCCAACAGGCTTTGGGTGACGGTCGCGTTTGTATGGCGCTGGCACCGTAGGGGGATGGCCTGCACCGGACACGGGACCCAGGGTGAAATTCGGTGCTGCTCAGATCCAAGTAAATCAGTCGGGGACAAGTGGCCTTGCTCTCCTGCCAGCTCGGCTTTGTGGAGGTGCATGGGTGTCTGTGCTGGAGGTACCAGTGCCGGGAGCAGCGGTCCTGGTGGAGGGCTGGAGGCAGCCTTGCGGACTAGGTGGCCCCTGGGCAGGAGCGAGACCTCCACGAAGACCCTTTCTGACCTGCTCCCCCACCCAACCACGTCCTTGTCTGCTGCTGCTGGGAAATGCAATCCCTTTCCTCTCCGGCATCCTTCAGGCTCCATCTGAGTGAGAGCAAGAGATGAGTTACAACTCATTTCAAGAGGGCGAAGGGGCTGATAGCTGGCACCAGCAGTGGGAACAATGCCCTTCAAAGCTCTCCAGGGTGGCAGAGGTGCTCAGCAGCGATGGAGGGGATGCTCCCACTGACCATCTCATCCAGGGGTCCAGACGGCGGCTCGGGCAGGTGGGAACCATCCTGGAGGTGGCTGGCCCTGTGCAGACCCCTCTGCGCTGCGAGGGGCAGGCTGGCGAGACGCTGCCTGGAGGCAGTTTCCCAATCCTGCGCACCTGGTCCTCTGTCAATGCAGCCACTTGGCTAAATGTGGGTCATTGTAGGAGGGTGCAGCCACTCGAGCAAACAAGCCTCAATTGCCCACTGATTGGGGTGGCTGAGAGCACCATCACTGAAATTTCTGAGGGGGGAGGCATTAATAATCCCCATTCTGTCTCTGCAGCCCTTGCCCCCTTGTTATTTCCCTCTTTGTGTCTTAATTTGGCCCATTATTATTATTTTATAAAAGGGCCTTTTCTCCACCCCCTCCCTCTTGAAGACACTCCTTAGACCGATGGGAAAATGGCAAGGAATAATTATGAAAAACATCAGTGGAGAGAGGGCCATCTGAGAGGGATTAAAGGATTACAATTAAAACTCATTTTAGGGAGGTGATGTGACATTAGCGTTTTCATTCTTCCCCCCCTTGCCCCCCTTCCCCAAACACCCTCCAGGCTATCTGGGTCTAAGTTGATTAAATGACAAACTCCAGATCAGAGGGAAACAACAACAAATTAAAAAAAAAAATAGAGTAAAATGAAAAACAGCAACCCAAAAAATGATTTACAAAATTAAGTGAAAATGAGGTCACTGAGAATTACTGAACGTCTAGCAGCAGCTGGAAATGGGGTGGACAAAGCACCTGCTGCTAATAGCAGGTTTCTGATGGTGGGAGCATCTCCCCTCTGGTCCAGCAGGCAGGTGAAGGTGTCTGAGGTCTCTCCTCCAGGAAAGAGCTGAGTTTTAGGAGGGTTGTGACGATGCCAGCTTTTGGCCGGTGGCGTTGCAGGGTTGGTGCTCGCCATCGTGTTTGTCAGCCCTGTGCTCTGCCGAGGTGACACCGGGCTTTGCTTTGGGAACCGAGAGCAGACCCTGTGCTCACTGAGCTCTTCCTCCAACAGCCTGGAGAGGATTTGGAGCGGGAGAACACAACCTGGGAGGCGAACCCATGGAAAACCGGTGCTTGGAGCAGCAGAGCCATGCTAGCCCTCGTTTCTCACTCAGCACGTCCCTTTCTGGGCCATTTTCTCAGCTCTTATTGCTGCTCAGAGTCACACTTTGCAGCTCCTACTAGTGGCTGGAGCCCACCAGTCCCTGCCTTGCTTGGACGGGCTTCATGCTGGCTTCGGCACAATTCCCAGGGCTGGAGGTGTGCTCCGGCTCTCCCCGAATGAAGCAAAGCAGAGGGTGATGCCTGTGAGACCTTCCCTGTCTCCTCCTTGTCCATCAGAGGTTTCTGCCTGTTCCTCCTCTGCCATGCAGAATCCTGACGCGGATCCTGAGGATGAGAACTGCTTATCTCATTGTTAGAATTCAGTGCCGTGGTAAATCAGGGGTGGTGGGAAAGGCAGCGGGCTGCTGTGAGGAGCTGGCGTTTCCAAATGGAAACACACACCGAGCTGGGACTTTATTTTAGTATGGAAATCAAATTCTAGGATGATTGTTGGCCATTTCAGCTAATGGTTATGAAGCCTGGGATGGGGGATTTCCCTTTATAAAGCAAAAATGTCTGTAAATCAGATTTGGATGATGTGGACACCTAAACCCGTGCTGACAGTCTCATTCAAAGAGGGGATGACGGGTGGTGGCAGAGATGTGCGACTCCGACTCTGCAGTTCACGGTGCTTAGGAAGTTTTGGCTGCTAGTATCTGACCCATAGTGGCCCCGATAGCAACAGTGGGACCGAGTCCACGTCCTGCCCTGGAAGCGCAGATCTTCCTGCATAAACTAAAGCACAAAAGCCAGCAAGCACACTGTCTGGGAATGCTTTTCCCCCAACACGTGGGTTTTGGCAAGGCTTTGGGCATGCATGTTGGGAGCAGAAAGGAACTTCTCTCTTCTGTGTCCTCCCGTTTCTCCGGCCGAAGGGATCCAGGCTGTAAAGCCAGCTTCTCCCCTTTCCCCTCCATCCCGCAGCCTGGCATAGCCGGGCATCTCATCACGTGGACGCACACGTGGGCGCCGGCGCTCGTCATGTGGGATGCCACAGATTGTCTCATATCGGGAGGCAGGGAGAGCTGCAGAAAGCTTAACGGAAGGGAAACTCCCCCTTCTCCCCCCCCAGCCCCCACCAGATCCAGCCTATTTTCTTTCCTCTCCTTTTGTTTCTGATTTCCGGAACTATGCGGCAAAGCAAAGCGTGGGGAGAAGAAAGAGGCTGAAGAGAGCTGGCATCTGGCAGGGAAAAGAACAAAATAGCAGAGCAGGGCTTTGCTAGGCGGGAGAGGTGAAGGCGGAGGGGTTCGCAGGGGCCTCTGCCTCCTCGGCACCCACCACCCAGGACCTGGGCAAACCCCTGGAAAATTCAGGCTGCGAACAAGGGGCAGGCTCCCTGGCAGGTATAAATTGGCAGAGAGCTTGCAGCGGAGGAGTCAGCCTGGCAGCTTGAATTTTAGCCTGCTCATGGGTATCCTCCTGGCTCCCTCCGGTCACAGTCTCTACCCCTTGGTCTCCCTCCTGCCATAAGCTTCATCTGCTTGAGCATCCCCAGCAGTTAACTCCCCAAGGAGATGCGCTGCACAGCGTCGAGGGGCTGGCATGGGGTAAAACAGCCCCATCCTGCACCCTGTTCGCAAAAAGGAGGAGGTCAAGGCGGAGGCGATTCCCCCTTGGCCGCTTTCTCCCAGGCTGGAATGATCAGGGCAGCGCATTTCTTTCTGCGATGTCCCTTTTACAGTCGGGGCTGGGCCATGCCTGAATATATTTTATTCCTGTTTTTTCCCCTGTCCCGGCCAGTACAGAAAGAGTTCTTAGCATACAGAACCAATGAAGATAATGTTAATTAGGTAAATTAATTAGGACCAAGATGCAGTGTTTTCCCCCTGAGGAGGAAATACAGTAAACTCCATTTTTCTGAGCTGTTTATTCAGCCAGGGAGGTCGAAGGAGAATAGCGGTGTCAAAGAAGCTGCCATTTTCAAGGTCCTTGTGTCCCTTCTGCACCGCCCTAGAAAGGGAACAAAACTCTGTTGACAGCAAAATCTCAGCAGGAGCCCCTGGGCTGAGGGGCATGGGGAAGCGAAGTGGAAAGGGTGCCAGGTTTCCGAGCGCCTGGAGGGAACAGGCTTTGGTCTCCGGCGTTTCAATGGGCCGGGGAAAGCAAATCAGCCCTTTCAAGGCCAATCATGCTGTTCTGGAAGGCACACACTGGAGACAATGTGCCGTTGGCAGCAGGGCAGGGGGAAAGGGACTGGGTGGCCATGGCGAGGGGAGGAGAGCTACCCCGGGCCGAGAGCCAACAGCTGGGGCTCCATCCACCCCACCTCCTTTGAAAGGGGCTCCATCCATCCACCCCACCTCCTTTGAGAGGGGCTCCATCCACCCCACCTCCTTTGAGAGGGGCTCCATCCACCCCACCTCCTTTGAGAGGGGCTCCATCCACCCCACCTCCTTTGAAAGGGGCTCCATCCATCCACCCCACCTCCTTTGAGAGGGGCTCCATCCACCCCACCTCCTTTGAGAGGGGCTCCATCCATACCACCACTTCGAGAGAGGCTCCATCCATCCCACCTCCTTTGAGAGGGGCTCCATCCACCCCACCTCCTTGGAAAGGGGCTCCATCCATCCACCCCACCTCCTTGGAAAGGGGCTCCATCCATCCACCCCACCTCCTTTGAGAGGGGCTCCATCCACCCCACCTCCTTTGAGAGGGGCTCCATCCACCCCACCTCCTTTGAAAGGGGCTCCATCCACCCCACATCCTTTGAAAGGGGCTCCATCCACCCCACATCCTTTGAGAGGGGCTCCATCCACCCCACCTCCTTGGAAAGGGGCTCCATCCATCCACCCCACCTCCTTGGAAAGGGGCTCCATCCATCCACCCCACCTCCTTTGAGAGGGGCTCCATCCATACCACCACTTCGAGAGAGGCTCCATCCATCCCACCTCCTTTGAGAGGGGCTCTATCCCACCTTCTTTGAGAGGTGCTGGGACATCCTCAGCGTGATACATCAGGAATAGCCCAAGGATGCTGTTGGGGTGGGGGAGATGGGGCCCCCGTAAGTGTTCCTCTCTATTTTTGTGTTCTCCTTTGAGATGCATGTGGCTCTTCCCTCTCCACCAGCACGGTCGCAGCTTGCATGGTGAAGGAGTGCTAATGCCCCATGCTTGCTCGCTGACCCTCTTCCCCGCTCTGGCCTTTGATTTCACAGCTTTTAATTCATTCCACTCCAAAACCATTCCTCTCCTGCGACCAGGAGAACACGACCCCAGCCCACGCGCTTGCTCCAGTGCCTTTCCCGGCCGCGGTGTGTTTTTGAGCGGGTCAACACCCTCTTTGAGACGTGCTGTGGGACGGAGGGGTTTGTGGCTGCTGTCGAGCGTTGGTGGGGTGCAGGATTTTCATGCCGGGCGCTGCTGGATCTCCTCTCCTTTCGCAGCCGCTCCCAGCCCAGCGCTCTGCCCACAGCACCATCTCCCGTCGGCATCGCTCCGGCTCGCAGGGGCAGTGCATCCTGGGAATTTCCTTCCCTGGTGCCAGAATGCCTTCACCCCAAGCCCCATCGTGCAGACGATCTTCCATCGTCATATTTAACCCCCCCTCCCCGTCACTGACCAAAGCCAGGATGAAAGCGGTGGGTTTTTTTTTCCCTCTTTCTTTCTTTTTTTTTTTTTAATGGCGTTTCATTAGCCTCCAAATCAGACGGGCTAAACAATGGCATTCTGTCAGCGATGGGCTTTCGTGCTGATTTCATCTCCTCTCTCATCCGTATGCAAACCAGCCTCCAGCAGGCTTTGGTCATGCCATGGAAACCGAGGTGCAGGCCCGGAATGGGGGTTCTCGGAGTGAGAAATCTCCTGTTCGGTTTTTCCCATTTGCATAATGCAACTTTTCTTCCCCCAGACACTGAGGCGCTTTGTTTATAGAGAGCCGAGAGAAAGGGGGATGCCGGGGACAGAGGAGGACCGTGGGGAGGGGGGAAGCGCCCGGTGGGAGTGGGGAAGAGGAGGGCAGCTCTCGCAAAAGAAGAACACGCAGAGAAAAGCGCGGGGCGACTGTAAGGGAATATATATGAGGATGGGGACTGGGAAATGGGGCCGGGCCAGTTCCCCGTGATCCTGGGACCCGCGCGCTCCTTTGGCCTCTCTGTGCCAGCCGAAGGGTGTCGGGGGGACTTGGCGTGGCTGAGGATCCAGCTGGGAGCCTGGATCCGCGCTGAATTAAAGCCGGTTGTCATGATAATGCCCCCCAGAGGAAGCAGGAGCCTTTTCAAGCCCTGCGTGAAATACCTCAAAGGGTTTTGTGCAAGAAGCCCCTAAGAACCTCGACTGGTGGAAACCGAAGGTTGTTTGGAGGAATAGTCACCCGAGGGAAGGTGGCTAAGTGACAGCCAGCAGAGCGTGAGGACCCGGTTGTCCTGGGATGTGGGGAGGGAAAGTGTGGGGGGATGAAACCATCCCGGATTTGTTCCCAAGGGTGTGTGGGGCTTGGGAGGTAAGGAGGTCAGGGAGCGCGAAATCGCGGTGCGCTTCTCTCCCTTGAAACGTGGCAAACTCCAAGGTTGCGGGGGCAGGACGAAGGGATCGGACATCCCAGTCCCCACCAGTGCTCCCAGTTTATTGGAGTCACTGGAGGCGAGCCACCTCCCAGCTTGCGCCTCTCCTTCTGCACCCTGGTGATCTGGTTCTCTTCTGCAAACCAGTTTGAGGGCTGCAAATGGAGAGGGCGAGGGGTTGTTCTTAAAAGCCTCATCACCTCCGTGGCTGCACCTCCTGGGAGCGAACCCTGGCGATCGCTGGCTCCGGCCTCGTCGGCGGGGTGTCTCGTTTACAAATTGGATGGACGCATGTCTAATAGTAATAACAGCAATGAAACGTATTAATCAGTGACGGGTGACAGACACGAAACCTGCAGTTAAAAGTGTCTTAGGATATGTAAAAATCCCCGTAAATGATTTGCAAATGAGGTACAGATGGTGAAGCCAGGCACCAATGGGGACATTTTGGGATTTCGCCTCAAAGTGGGGCCACTCTGTTTTTAAGGTGATTTAGCACAAGTTGGACGTACGGACACCCGCTGCCGAGTGAAAGTCTCCTGTTGGTACCACAAAAAGGGGATCGAAGCTCCGAAGCGTGGGATGCTTCGCCAGACCCCGCGAAGTCCTGCAGGACCGGCCGCAAGGCCAGAGCCAGCAGCAGCGTGGGCAGGAGCCTCGGTGATGCTGCCGGCACGTGGGAACGGCACGCGTTTAGCCTGGAATTGGTTCAAGCCCCACTTGTGGCGTTTGCGCTTTTGGGGCTCTGGTTGCCCATGGGGCCAGCCGTTAGACCATCATCCCCTTTAAAGAGCAGCTGGGAGAGATCTCGGACGATCTACGGAACGTAAAATATTAACTATCCTACCTGTGGGCAGGAAAACGCGGCAGTCTAATCTCAGCAGCTGATGATCAGAGTGTTCTGGGGGGAAAGCGAAGGGAAAAATATAAGTCCTTTGGAGGATTATGCTGTAGCTCCACAGAGTCCCTTTAGCCAGCAGCAATACCCACCTTGGCCTCCAGCCCAGGTGCAGTGGTGCCTTCGTGCAGCGCAGCTCGGCATCGCTGAGATGCCGCTAATGCTCTGTGAAAGGGACGGGTGGGGATTTTGAGGTGAGTGATTTGGGGCTTTTTCCTCTTCTTTTTTTTTTTTTTTTCTTTTTCTTTTTCCCAGTCTGGTTTCTGCAGAAAATGAGATTTCCGTGATCGCGAGGGTGCGCCTGTCATTTCTCACCTCTCTCCCGGGAACTTGTGAAATGGGAAGGCTTCAGCCCCGCTTGGCTCAATGTCAGCTTTTCGATCCCCAGTCTGGGGGAAACCGCTTTGGGGCTGTAGTTATCTTTCTTTTTCAGAAGCTCCTTTCTACTATTGACTCCAAAAAGCAGTTTTTACTTAAAGACAAAAGACTGGTGAAGGGCCGTGACCCTTCCCTTCGGACGGGGAGAGGAGAGGGGTCTGTGTGGCGAGGGTTCGCCAGGGTGCAAACCACAAATGACTCTCGGGGGCTAACGAGCTCTGTGGTTGAGGAACCATCAGAGCATCTCAGTCCAAGGAGTCTTCAGCCTAAACGGGCTTTTCTGACGGAGCCTCGCGCACCTCCAGGCGGTGCCTGCCTGCTCCAGGGCTGATTTGCCTGTCCAAAGCCCACCGTGACAGTGAGGTGGGAGGAGAAGAAGGAGCAGGCTGTGATTAAAACACTCAATTTGGGTGTAAAGCACCTGTGCCAGGATGGGAAAGGGCAGCGGGTCGCTCTCTGCCGGAGCAGGGAGAGGGTTTCCCGGCATCACTTCCACGTTCGTCCTCCCACCCTCCGGCCCGCTGGTCATGCCAATTTGTCACCAAGCTGGGATTTCAATTAAACCCCCAAAGGAGGGGTCAGGGGTTATGCAAACACGGTGGTAAAGGCCACTCGCCTGGAGGGCTTTTCCGAGGCCGCTGGTGCCGGCCCCTCGCTTTACACAGTCCCGATTTACCCGGGCTGAGGGCCGGCTTTGTTCCCCACGCTCCATTCAAGAGGCGGTTTGTCAATAAAATTGACCTCTCGGCTCTGGGGGATGCTGCTGCCTCCTCTTCCTCCCTCCCGCTGCCACCGGTTCGGCCAGAGCAGAGCTAACAGTCCCTGCCTGGTCCTCGCACCCCTGGATGCTCCGAGGGAGAGAGCAAGGACGGGAGCAGAGAGGCCACGTGCTGCAGGGTTCGGCAGCGATCGCAGCAGCTTCGCCCCGTGGTTTTTCATTTATTGCCATTCCCTGCCCTTCGATCTTTTGCATCCGAGGGCAGTTGCCAGCCGAACCATTTGGAAACACTACCGCAAGCACCGGCTTCGTTCACCCTCTCCAGATCTTCTTCTTTCATGGCCATGATCTTTCAGGTCCCTTCCAATGTAAACCGTTCCCTGATTCTCTGATCCACAGCCGCTCCCGTGGGCATCCCGGGATGGTTTGCTGCTCGTCACACCTCGGGCAGGGCTGATGCAAGGACCTGGAGGTCTCCTCCAGCAGAACCGAGCCCTCTCGTCCCTCCCCATTACACAACCAACGCTGAAACCCCGTGCAGGGCAGCATCTCTCCCGACCAAGTCGCCGGCACATCCAACCTCTCTGGACACGATCCCCGTTTTTTTTGGGGGGAGACGCGAGGCTTTCCGGTGGGTTCGGGCGGTGGGATTGCATCGCCCGCTGCTCCCGCGCGCTAATTGTGCCGGGCAGCCTCGCACACAAGCAGTGCTTGAACCCGCGAGCCTGAGGAGGCCGTTTCAGCTGGAAGATAAATGGATATCGTGGAGCAAGTGGCAATTAGCGTGGGTAAAGAGCCCCTTAGTGACTGTCCCTTACATAACACCTTTGTTCCGGGCCCTTCACTTCATATTCAGTTTGTAAATAAACTTGACTCCCAGTTTTACTGGGGGCCTTTATTCCCTCTTTATTTTATTTTATTATTCTTTTAACCCGGGGAAGAACGAGCCGATTGTTCGCCAGCGGTGGAGACCCGGCGCTTCGAGGCGCTGCCCGCCCTGGCGTTGCCTGTTTGCCCCGAAACGGGCACCGGCAGCAGCCAAGGCCAGAGCCACCCATGCGGCCACCAGCGATTTTAATTGCTTTGCCCCCTTTGATGGTGCCCGGAGGCTCATTACGCCGCTGGTGATGAATGGGGGCCTGAAAACGGAGCTTTAATTGCAGTGGGTGGAAGGCGGTGGGGGCTTTTGTCCCCGTGGGGGCTTTTGTCCCGGGGGTGGCTTGGCAGAGGGGGGCTGTGCTCTGCCCCCCAAGTCTGGGGTCAGGGAGGGAGGCTGGGGGACTCTGGATCAGCCCCAAGGCAGGGACCCGTCTTTAATTCATGCTGTGTCCTCTCCCTCACCCTATAACCCGTGGGTCCCGGGAGGTCTGCGCCCGTGGGTGGCCTGTGCCCGGCTGGCGGGGAGAGGATGCTCCGAGGGACGGCGGGATGTCCCTCGGTGGGTTTGGGACACCTGGCCCCGGGCTCTGCTCAAGTGGTTTGCTTTTTGGTTTTGTTTTCTAAAGGGCAGGGGCCGCTCAGGCGGATAGCGAGACGTTTAGGCCCATGAGCGGTGGCTCTTCCTCCACCGCCGGCGTTGCCTGGGCTCTTCCCTTGCCGCGGCACAGCGCTGCCGGTCCTCCCAACGGCCCAGCGCCGGTGCTGGCAGTGCTCTGCTGCGACGGGAAGCCATCGGGCGCTGCTCTTTGTTCATCACGGAGATGGTCGGGCCCCTGCTCCTCTCCCGAGCCTTCCCTCTCCCATATGGTGCCCATTATTAGACGTGCGCACCAGCCTCGTCTGACAAGGAGCTTTACAGGTGTCGCTCGGATAACGATTCACACCCTAACGAAGGTGGGAAAGATGATTAGCTGGCTTTCTATCAAACAGCACACGGCATCAGCTGTTCCTGGGGGTGGGGAGACGGTGGGGGCTGTGGATGTGTAAGGACGCATACGCCAGGAGCGCCGGGAGCCCGGGCTTTGTCCTGCCTCTAATTCCAATGGACTCTCGGGCGCCTCTTTGTGTGCCTTAGTTTCCCCCAGCTGTAACAGATAGATGTTGTTATTGCTTTTCCTTGGAAAACCCCCTTCGAGCAGCTGATGGAGTTCCTGCATTAGCAAGAGGTGATTTCGGCAGCTCTCTTGGCAGCTGGGCTGCCGCGGGAGAGGGCGAGGGAGTTGTCAGCCTCGGAGATCCCAGGGGACAAAGCTGGCAGAAGTGTGGGGGGGGAGAACCATGAATTAAACAACCTCCCCTGGAAGCAGGGATGCGATGGGGCGCGTCTGGAGCGTGTCCTGCAGGCTGCGGGCACGGGGAAGGGGTTCCTGGTGCCAGCGTGGCACAGGCAGGGCTTGCTCCCCATGGATGTATCCGTGCCCTCTCCTGCCTGCGTCGTGTTGGCAGGGCCTCGGGCTTTTCCTGCTGGTGTATTTTAAATAAAAAAAAAAAGTCTTTAGCAGGCAGGTCCCAGCCTGGCTGAGCCTGACACACGCACACCAGGCACCCAGCCCCCGCGAGCTGGAGGAATTCATGTCTCCGGCTCTTTCCGCATCTTGAGTATTGTTGGAGAGAGAGGCAAAATGAGAATAAAATGAGCTTTTTCTCAGCCATCCTTTGCTCCTGGGCAGGGAAAGCGGTGCTGTCTCGCGGTGCATCGGGGGGGGGGGGGGGGGGGGTGAGCCCTGCTTTGAAAAGCGGCGGGGCAGAGAGTGGGGCTGGGGAAACTGAGGCACGAGCGGCGTCTGGCACCCAAACCACCCTCGAAGCAGAAGAGGTGTGAAGGTGGGGTGCTCGCCCAAGCTCCTCGTGCCTTCCCGGGGTGCGATTGTCACCCAGCCACTGCAGTGACCCACCGGTCCGGGGACGTGCCCCCGGAGCTGCGGGCAGAGCTGGCGCTGCCTCTCCCCGAGCAAGCGGGGCCGGCGGGATTATCTGCTTAGGCTGCACCATCTGTTCGCCAAACTGCCATCATTATGTTCAACTTGGGGAAGAAAACGGCCCCTACAGAGAAGCAATTTGTTCGCTGACTAAACCTTTCAGGCTCTCGCCGGCCCAACCTACCCTGGCCGCTGCACGGGCGAGCTGGCCGCTCGCGCCCGGCTCGCTTAAACAATCCGCGGGGAAGAGTGGCGGCGCGCAAGCTGGTCGCGCTGGTAAATGGGAGCAGGGAGGGCGCAGGGCTCCCCTAATCCGATTACAAAACATAACAGCCTTTCAGAGGGGCCGGGGGGGCCGGGCGAGGGGAGGAGGAGGAGGAGGAGGGGGAGGGAGGTCCATTTCACACCCGACCCCTCCGTCTGGGGGTCTCGCAATGATCTCACTGGAGGGGCTTTTCTTCCCCTCGCAGTGGGTTGCTTTTGAAACGTGCTGCGAGGAGATCAAAAAGGGGGGAAAGGGGCTGCCTGGGAAAGAGGAGGGGAGGGGTGGGAAGGAGGTGAGGTGAGAGGGGGCAGCGTGGGGCTGGGGGGGTTGAGCCCCACACCCCGGGCTGCGGGTGCCGGATGGAGCCCGGCAGCCCCATACCGGGACACTAGCCCTCGTGCCGCTTCTCCCTCCCACATCCTTCATCCTTGTTCAGCCTGGAGAAGAGAAGGCTCCGCGGAGACCTTGGAGCCCCTTCCAGTCCCTAAAGGGGCTGCAGGAAAGCTGGGGAGGGACTCTGGAGCAGGGAGGGGAGCCATGGGACGAGGGGGAAGGGTTTAAACCAAAAGAGCGGAGATTTAGATGAGATGTGAGGAAGAAATTCCTTATTCCGAGGGGGGTGAGCCCCTGGCCCAGGTTGCCCAGAGAAGCTGTGGCTGCCCCATCCCTGGAGGGGTTCAAGGCCAGGTTGGACGGGGCTTGGAGCGACCTGGGCTGGTGGGAGGTGTCCCTGCCCAGGGCAGGGGGTGGCACCGGGTGGGGTTCCAGGTCCCTTCCCACCCAAACCATTCCATGGTTCTATGATCCTTCCAGAGCGTGGTGTGTGCCGTGGGGATGTGGGATGTGTCCTGCCCCACGACCTGAGCACAGAGTGGGGCTGGGGTCTCTGCGTGGAGCGGGGACAGGGAGACCCTCCCCAGCGCCTGCGGTGGGAGCAGGGACGGAGCCTCGTGTCCCGCTACCCCATGTTTTGTTGTGGAAATTCCATGGCATCGAAGCATTTAGCAGATGTGTTGGTTTCACCAGGTTTTCTCTAACGAGCAGCTGAAACTGGACAAGTTAAAAGTGATGGTTTGACTTCGATCAAAGTGAGAAGTTTTGAATTTTTGCTGTAGAGCAACGCTTCAGACTCCAAATTTTCTCTAGTTTGATTTCATTCCTTTTAGAAAGGATAAAGGGCTTTTCTAAAACGTCCCTAAAAAGGGATGTTTTCTGGTTTTTATGGTTTAATGTTTTATGGTCAGCCATCAACCAAATGACAGTTGTTTTTTTTTTTTTTCATCTTTGATGCAAAAATTTTAAAAAAAAAAGTGTTTCAACAGCAGCAGGTATTAAAACCAGATGGTCCCCAACGTGGCCACTTTGGGTAGAAACCACTGACCCCAAACCTCGCTGTGCTGGCCCTGAACACCCTGTCCCCTCTGCGTGGGACGGGGCTGTGGTCCCCTCCCCGGGGGACGGCGGTGGCAGCTGGGGATGCCTGTGCCCGCGGGAACCCCCGATGGCGAGCGCTGGACTCTGGCACTGGAGGTGTGAAAGCGTTTGGCAGCCGCCCCTGGGGGAGTGGGTCCCACTGGGGACCCCCGGCACGGCCGCTGCCGTCGCCCCTCTGGGTGCCCTGTGGGGCTGTGCCCCCCGCTCCAGGTGCTGCAGGGGCCCCCCTGGGCTTTGGGAGCTGCCACATTCCCGGGGTGCTCGGAGCGGCTCTCGGGCAGGTTTGGGGGCTGCTGCCCGCACATGGGGCAGGCAGGGTGAGACCCTCTCTGCGGGAAGCGTGTGGGGACATGGGGTGCTGGGTGCTGCCGGGGGTCCCGGGGAGCAGGGGGGCTGCAATGGCCAGGGGAGCATCCCTCGGGGCTGGGTGCTGGGGGGCACTTTCCTGTTTTGAGGAGGGGGGCTTTTTCTTGGCCCCAGACCCCGCTGCAAGGTGATGAGTGGTCTGGGGAAAGCAGGGATCACCCCTGTGCGGGGGACCCTGATGTCACCCTGGTCTTGTCCCCCAGGTCCTGGCTGCTCCAGGCTCTGGGAGGGTACCCTCCTCGGGGGGGGGGGGGGGACGGACACAATGGGGATGGGGCAATCCATGAAACCCACCAGTCTTTAGGGTGAAGGGGGGCAGGGGGGGTGGGTCCTGCTTTCCTCCCTGGAAAGAAACCTGAAGGAATCTTGGGCAGCAAAGCCGCGCAGGTTCTGTGTAAAGTCGCTTGGTAAATCCTGAAGTTACAAAAGATCTACGCGTTTTAATTGTTGTGTGCAAAAGTGTCCGTAGAAAATCTTTGCTGGTTTCTCTGGGGCCCCTTCCCTGACACAGCCCCCCGTCATTGCCTTCCTCTCTTGGGAGAGCTGTAGTTGGGGAAACTGAGGCACAGAGCAGAGAGGGGAAGTGGCTGAGCCAAGTCTGGACACCCCGAGGTGTCCCTGGAGCAAGCCAGGTCGCTCCCACAGGAAGCACCGGTATCACTGCGGCACCTCTTCACCCTGCGAAGGCCCGTGGGCACCCGACTGCTCCCAAAACCTTTGGGACCAGGAGCTGGCTCCCACCTGGGGACAAGCCTGGCTGTCTCCGGAGCAGGCTGCTGGGAAATACAGGCTGCCAGAAGCTGCCCGGCACCGGTGATGCCGGCAGAGGGTTGAACCTGGTGGGGCAGGACCTCACCGAAGGGTCGGGGTCATCAGACCAAGGTGCTGGTGCTCGGCTCCTTTCTGCTTGCCCTGCGGTCGCATCCTTCCTCGGCCACCTGTGCCAAGGCGGAGACATGGAGAGGGGCAGAAATGGGCCCTCTGGGGGCAAATCGGGGCTGGGTGCGGGGTTTAATGAAGCCGTCTCCCACCCTAAACGCTGCTGCAAGAGGAGGGAGGTATCGGCAGCCGGGGAAGCATCCAACCCCTGCTGCTGCCTGAGCCCCGCAACCCCATTATTTTTTACCAGCTTTACCTCTCGGAGGCCGGAGTTTTCCAGGCACCGCGTGTCCGGGGGAGATCTCAGCCCTTTTATTTTCAGGACGGCTCCTGAGGGATGCCCGAAAGCCGGGCGAGGGCGTCTGAGAGCGCGGCGACCGGCCCAGCGCGGCTCCTCTCGCCGGGCTTCCCCTGACACCTAGCGGCAGCGCCGGGCTCGGCGGAGCCCGGGGACAGGGACAGCCCCGGGACCGGGACCAGGGGACCGTTGTGCTGGGCTCTGCCCGCCCCGACTGCTCACAGGATCCCAGATTGGCTGGAAGGGATCACCTCGTGCCACCCCCTGCCAGAGCAGGGTCACCCAGAGCAGGTGGCACAGGGTCGCGTCCAGGGGGGTTCGGAATATCCCCAGAGCAGGAGACTCCACAGCCTCCCTGGGCAGCCTGGGCCAGGGCTCTGCCACCCTCAGAGTCATTTCCCCTGTCCCAGTTTGTGCCCGTTGCCCCTTGTCCTGTCCCCGGGCACCACTGGAAGGAGCCCGGCCCCATCCTCTTGCCCCCCGCCCTTTAGCTCTGGCTGAGCATCCATGAGATCCCCTCTCAGCCTGCTCTTCTCCAGCTGAACAGCCCCAGGGCTCCGGCCTTTCCCCAGCACAGAGATGCTCCAGTCCCTCATCATCCTCGTGGCCCCCGCTGGACTCTCTCCAGCAGTTCCCCGTCCTTCTGGAACTGGGGAGCCCAGAACTGGCCCCAGTGCTGCAGCTGTGGCCTCCCCAGGGCCGAGCAGAGGTGGGGGATGACCTCCCTCATCCTCCTTTTAATGCACCCCAGGCCACCATTGGCCTTCCTGGCCACGAGGGCACGTCGCTGGCCCAAGTGATGAGGAGGGTCCACTTTGGGGCTGCTCCTGGCTTTTCCCCCCAAAATCCATGGATTCCCCTGCCCCTCGCACCCTTTGTCCCATGTCACCGGAGGCAGAACTCACCTGTCAGGCAGCCCCCGAGGCTGGCGAGCAGCAGGGTGACGGGGAGGGCGCAGAGCTGGCAGAGCGCCTGGTCGGTGGCCGTCCGGCTGCCCTGGGCCACCAGCGGGAACACGAGCTCCAGCCTGCAAGCCGGAGTGGGGATGCGTTTTTGGGGAGCTTGTTCTCCCTGGCAGGGAAATGGGGAGCTGTGCTCATGGCTCCGGGTGATGTGCTGTAAGGGGGTGCATGGAACATCCCTGATTTTAGGGGTTATGGTGGCCCCAGTTTGGCGCATGGAGTCCCTGCCACCCCTGAGTCTGGCTCTTCTCACCTGCCACCGTAAGCATCTGCAGTGGCCAGCGCCGTCAGCAGCGTCCCCAGCAGGGCGCCCAGGATCCCCGGCAGCCCGTGGACATTGTGAACCCCACACGTGTCCTGGGTTTTCAGCCTGGAGCACAGGACGGGCTGGGGAGAGCGTAAGGAAGAGCCGGGGTTGGGATGGGGGATGCTCACCCGGGGGCGGGGGGGGGGGGGGGGGCACTTCGCTGCAGCTCGGTGTTTGCAGGTTTGGGAGCTGCAGGTTGGCGATGCGGCCTCCCCCAAAGGCGGGTGGTCCCCTGACCTGGCACCGGTGTCCCCAGAGAACTCACCGTGAGGAATCTGAAGCCAAGCGGGGGGACCAAGCCAGCCAGAAACCCCGCGATGAGGGCCCCGAAGGGGGTGACCAGCATCTCCCCAGCCATACCCATCACAGCCGCCCCAGCCAAGGTGGCATCCTGGATCTGAACCTGATGGAGCAGGACACGGTCAGGGAAATTGGCTCCGTGGAGGACATCAGCATGGGGCTGGGGGGATTTGGGCTTCCTCAGGGATCAACCTGGGTCTTAATGAACCTAAGAAAGCCTAACAGGCAGCCCCTTTGGTGTATTCATGCTCGCCATCCCTGTAGGACAGGACATGGGCAGTGCATGAGACTTGGGTTTGTCCCAGGAGAGGACCTACCATCCGCAGGGTGCTCTCCTCGTAGAGGACAGGCGAGAGGACAGAGGCGGCCAGGGTGCTCGCCGCCAGCGAGAAGTAGGTGTTGAGCACTGCCCAGGGCTCGGCGTTGTTACGGACCGTGGTGGCTGAGGCGAAGCTGGGCCAGAAGATCCACAGGTAGATGGTTCCTGTGGGGAACAGGCAGGTTTTGATGTTGGGGTTGATCCCTCGTGGGAAGGAAACTTCTTGCCAGGAGAGGCAAGTGGCCACAGTTTACGGTGTGGGAGGTTCAGGTTGGACACGAAAAGCTTTTTCCTGGAGAGGGTGATGCAGACCCAGGACAGGTCCCCAGGGAGGTGGACGACCTCTGTCCTTGAAGGTTTGCAGGACTCTGCTGGTCAAAGCCACAGCCACGCTGTCCTGATGTTGGTGATGGTCCTTCCACCACTGCGTCTATGACCCGGGTGCTGTAGGATCCGAGCTCCGTACCAAGCACAGCGAAGACGTCTGGCTGGTGCCCCGTGTCCTGCTGCTCTTTCCTCTTGTCCATATGAGGCTGGTGCAGGATGCGTGAAACCATCAAGCCGAAATAAGCACCGAAGGTGTGAACGGTCAAGCAGCCCCCACTGTCACTTATCTGGTGAGTATAGAAAAACAATGTGCGGGAAGGTGGGATGTGGGATTTGTCTCTACAGACAAGGCAGGTCTTGACATGAGGAGCCTAAACCTTGACAGGAGGAGCCATGGTCACCCCCTTTTCTGGTCCCCCCCCGTCACTGACTCACCCCCATGAGGCTGAGCAGGACGTATTCGTTGATACTGAAGAGGGTGACTCCCAGCAGGGTCAGCAGCAGCATCTGCATGGGGTTTACCCTGCCCAGGAGAGCTCCGGTGGAGATCAGAACGGCTGCGGTGCAGAAGTCGGCACCGACCATGCTGGGAAAGAGAGGGAAAGGTGTGGGGCTGGACCCACCGCTGCTGGGGGGCGAGCCGGGGAGCTGGGGAGAGCAGGGTTGGGGGGGACGGGACGGGAGCTGAGCCGTGTCCCACCGCTCTGCCGGCCGAACGGGCAGCCCAAGCCTTGCAGTGTTGGTGACAAAGGGATGGCTGGGCTCGAGGCGGGTTGGGGGCCGGCGTGCCCCCCTACATGCCTGGCTGTGACATTGGCGGTACCTACACGGCCCTTCCTAGTGTGGGGCTCAAATAACCCAGGAACCTGGTGCTACTTGTCCTCATAACCCTCCTCCAAAGCAGAGTCGTGAGTTTTACAGAGGAGGGAGCCAGTGTGCCAGGGCTGGGGCTGGGACGATGGCAGCTGGGTGGCAGCAGCTCCCTCCTGCCTTACCTCTGAGCTCCCACGTAAATTTTGCCATTCAGGAAGAAGTATAAAAAACCCTGGATCAGGACGGCCCACTGGATGGCGAAGGCCACGATGAGGATGCTGATGGCCACACTGCCTGGCCCATAGCGGCCGAGGAAGGCCACCAGGAGCCCGAAGCCGAGGAGAGCTTGGAGGTGGACATGCCGGAAACCTGGCAGAGCAGAGGCAGAAGGATGGGTCTGGAGGTGTCGGGGGCAGGCAGCCACCCTCCTGCCTGCCGGGCCCCCCGAGGGGGCTCAGCCACCCCGTGCCCTGACAGATTTTGGGGAGCTGAAGGCTCCAGCGGATATAGAATCATAGAATCATAGGGCTGGAAGGGACCTCTGGAGATCACCCAGTCCAATCCCCTGCCACAGCAGGGTCACCCAGAGCAGGTGGCACAGGAACACGTCCAGGCGGGTTTGGGATGTCTCCAGAGACGGAGACTCCCCCACCTCTCTGGGCAGCCTGTGCCAGGGCTCTGCCACCCTCACAGCAAAGAAGTTCCTCCTCGTATTTAGGTGGAACTTCCCATGGTCAAGTTTGTGCCCGTTACCTCTTGTCCTGTCCCCGGGCACCACTGAGAAGAGCCCGGCCCCATCCTCCTGACACCCCCCCTTTAAGTATTTATAAGTGTTGATAAGGTCCCCCCTCAGCTGTCTTTTTTCCAGACTGAAGAGACCCAAATCCCTCAGCCTTTCCTCATCAGAGAGGTGTTCCATCCCCTCAGCATCTTGGTAGCCCTTTGCTGTCCCCTCTCCAGCAGTTCCCCATCCTTCTGGAACCGGGGAGCCCAGAACTGGACCCAGCGCTCCAGCTGCGGCCTCCCCAGGGCAGAGCAGAGGGGGAGGATGAACCTCCCTCCACCTGCTGGCCACACTCTTCTTGATGCCCCCCAGGATGCCATTGGCCTTCCTGGCCACAAGGGCCCATTGCTGGCTCATGGTCACCCTGTTGTCCACCAGGACTCCCAGGTCTCTTTCCACAGAGCTGCTCTCCAGCAGGTCAGGCTTGTTCCACCCTACGTGTCTCTGGAACCGTGGTGGATCGGGCCTTGGATCTCCCTTGGAGACTTCCAGCGGAGAGCAGGAGCGGGTGTCACTTGTGCTAGTGACAGGCAAAGCTGTCCCTGCCCGACGCGGCCCCTGCCACTCCGCAATCACCCTCTGCGGATCCCACGGTACCCGCGCGTGGGTCACCCGGCAGCCCAGAAACCTCCCGGGGTGGCCGAGAGCCATCTGCGCCCATTAAAACCAGCGCGAAGGTGGCTCTGAGATGTCAGCCACCCCCTGGGACCGCTCTGCTGCCCCTGGAAACATCACCTCCTGCTCCGCAGGACAAGAGGAACAGGAAAATGGGACCGGTCTGGTGGGAAAACAGAGGCGAGGGGACCTGATTGTCACTTGGGCCAAACGCCCTTTGCCCGCCCCGGGCCGTGCCGCAGCCGTGAGTCACCACTTGCGCTGGGTGGGGTGACGTGGGCAGGTGAAACCGGGAGAACCTGCCCCGTCCCTGCTCCCTGCCAGGCGGCTCCGCTCGGCTCAGCTCCCCCGCCTCGGCCAAGGCGCTCCGGAGGCTCCTTTCCAACCCAAGCCTTGCCCTTCCCTCGGAGAAGCCGGGATCGGTCCCTCATCCCCCAGCCCAGGAGGAGGTCCCGCGGTGATGCCGGCCGCGCAGGAGGATGCTCCCGGCGGGATGGACCCCCCCAGCCTGGCGTTGGATGCTGCGGCAGCAACCGAGGGAGCCGAATCCTCCGTGAAAGGGGCTCAGTGCAAATCCCTTGGCACTGCTAAAGCCAGGGAAGTTTTCCAGCCCCCCGCAAAGTGCCAGGAGCAGCTGCCATGCTCCCCGCCCCAGCCCGGGGGATGGCGGGACAACCCCCGCTTTATCACTGCACTGAGTGATCCCCTCTGTGCTCCCGCTGCTGAAAGGCACGTCCTAGACCCAAATATCCCTGTTTTGGGCTTGGCTTTGTCCAAGCAGGTGGGAAATCCTTGCTTTCCACCCCCCCCCCCCCCCCCCCGGTCCTGGGTGGGATGCGCCTGTACCCCAACCCTGCGGCTCGATGTTCCCCCTCCTCTGCTCGAGTCTGCGAGCTGGACGGTGTGACAGGGCTTGGACACGGTGACGTCCCGTGCCACCCCCTCAGCAGCGCCCGGGGACCAGGTAGAGCCACTCTCTGCACCCACCCGGGGCGGGGATACTCACGGGGATGCTGAAAACCCAAATCCCAGTTTTTCCAGCTGCAGTTGAGTTGCTGGGAGCAGGGACCGGAGCTGCTCTCTGGGCTGTACCGCACAAAGACAGCAAAGAGGATGATGGTGAGGATTTGGAGGAGGAAGCACAGCCCGGCGAGCCGCAGCCTGGAGGCGGTGGTGTCCTCAGGCATGTTGGGGGGTGTCCGGGGCAGGCAAATCCCCCCGAAACCAGGGAAACACGAGGAGAGACGCGCTGGGGCTGCAAACTCCGCCTGCCAGGGTGGCTGCCAGGTCCTGCCCTCGCCTCGCTGCTTCCCATGGGCGGAAGAGCCGGCTGGGAGCGGGACGGAGCTGCCAACACGGAATCCACGGGCCAGCCGCCCCGGCACGCCTCGGCATCTGCTTCTGTCACATCAGGGCCACCGCGCCGGGGAAGCGCGCGGGGGTTTTGGTGCCAGCGTCCATCTCGGCTGGGTGGCAGAGGGTCTGGGTGGGATTTGGGGTGAGGGGGGGAGCCGTGGTGGGGGCAACCCGCGAGGTTTCAGCCTTCCTGGAGGTTTGGCACGGGAGAAACGTGATGGTTTGGGGGGATCGGCTCAGCCGGAGGAGATGGAGGGAGGGCGCAGCAAAGCGCGGTGGGACTGACCCGCTGCTGGGCTCTGGCAAAGCCTCATTTAACATCCCTGGTCAGCAGGAAAAAGGGTGGTTCGGGGGGGCTTTGGTGAGGAATCGCAGACTGGCTGGGGTTGGAAGGGACCTCTGGAGGTCACCTCGTGCCACCCCCTGCCAGAGCAGGGCCACCCAGAGCAGGTGGCACAGGGTCGCGTCCAGGCGGGTTCAGAATATCCCCAGAGCAGGAGACTCCACAGCCTCCCTGGGCAGCCTGGGCCAGGGCTCTGCCACCCTCAGAGTCATTTCCCCTGTCCCAGTTTGTGCCCGTTGCCCCTTGTCCTGTCCCTGGGCACCACTGGAAGGAGCCCGGCCCCATCCTCTTGCCCCCCGCCCTTTAGCTCTGGCTGAGCATCCATGAGATCCCCTCTCAGCCTGCTCTTCTCCAGCTGAACAGCCCCAGGGCTCCGGCCTTTCCCCAGCACAGAGATGCTCCAGTCCCTCATCATCCTCGTGGCCCCCGCTGGACTCTCTCCAGCAGTTCCCCGTCCTTCTGGAACTGGGGAGCCCAGAACTGGCCCCAGTGCTGCAGCTGTGGCCTCCCCAGGGCCGAGCAGAGGTGGGGGATGACCTCCCTCGTCCTCCTTTTAACGCACCCCAGGCCACCATTGGCCTTCCTGGCCACGAGGGTACATCACTGGCTCATGGGCAACTTGTTGCTCACCCGAGGCTACCTGTGGGGCTGCATGGGGAGGAGGAGTTGGGAAAAACAAGGACGAGGAGCGCAGCCGGAGGCTGCTGTGAGCATCCCGTGCCAGGAGAGGTGGGGAGGAGCTGGAGCGCGAGAGTTCCCTTTGCTTTTCTTTGGCTCCTTCTGCTTTTGCATCTCTGAAACGCGCCGCGAGCGGGCACAAATTGCCAAAAAAGGGAGAGGAAGAGAAAAGGAGCCGAGAAGTAAAACACAGCGGGCATTCGGGAAATGACTCGGGTAATTCCTTTCCACAGTGCTGGGCCAAACGATGATCTCAGACGAGCAGCACCGGGCTGGGGTCGTGCCCTGACGCCAACGGGATGGGGAAGGGCAATGAGTCACTTTGGGAGGCTCTGGCAAGCTCCGGGCTGCGGTTTATGTGGGATCCGAAGGGTGTAGCTACTGCCTTCACTTGGGAAAAATGCGAGAAATTACTCGACTCCTTCGTGGTACCATGGAGCTGGGAAAAAGCATCCTTTGGCCCAGGAGCCCCGGCGCTGCTGGGGGTGGGGGTCAGGATCCGCTTTTGCAGCCGCGGGCACGGGGAGTGGGATGGAGGGAGAGCGCAGGCGCCCTCTGAACCCACAAAATAACGGTGAGGAGAGGCGGGAGAGGGACGCGCGGTGCTGCCGTGGTTTAGCCGTTCTCCGCGTGGGGGGAGCAAAGCTCCGGCCACCTTTTACTCGTTAAAATGAGCCAAAGCGCTGACCTTTTTGGGCTGGGGGAGCCTCAGAGGCTTCCAGTCCAGCCTTGCTGGCATCCAAATTGGGGCAGGTAATTGTGTTAACCCCCACGTCCGAGCAGCCACGTTTGAGCAGAGGGTGGGCTGGGGGCGAGGGGGGCGAACGCACACCCTGGTGCCACTTGTCCCCCCACCCCCCCCGCCGGAGGTTTGTTTTCTGCGCCCTGCGTGCCACGGCGAAGCCGGGATCACTGTGTCCTTTGGTGGCGGGGGACAGACGCTGCTTGTCTTGTGTCTCCTTGGAGAGGAGCTTCCTCCACCCCTGGAGATGGACCCGGGGTGGGGGGGGGGTGGGGGGGGGAGAAGATAAGGGAGCCCAGAACACAGCCCCATTGTGTGGCCTTGTTTTGCTCCCGGCAGCGTCCCGGCCCCAAGGTGATGATGGAGAAGCCTCTCCAATGGCTTTCCGCAGGGTGGGATAATGCCGGAGGGATGCACGAGGGGCAGGACCCTCCTTGTACAACCCGGAGGAACCCCAAAGGATGGGAGCAGCACCCCACCACCGAGGGGGGGGACATAAAATTAACCATTGCCCTGCTGTCTGCGGGGGCAGAGGGCACCGTCCCGGCACCGTGGTCCGATGCCGAGGGGTGGCTTTGCCGGTCCCGGGGGCTGCCGGCGCCCTGTGCCGCGCTGGCGTTTTCCCCCGAGTTCCCCGACGCTGCGGCCTGCAAATAAAGGGATGTTTGTTCGCCGGGCGCGCTGTGTTTTGCCGAGCAGAACAATAAAGAGAAAGACGCTCACAATGGGAAATTGTGCTTCCTCCTCCCCGTGCGTTCCTCGGGGAGGTGTTGAGGGGGGAGAAAAAAAGGCGAAGAAATTGGGAAGAGACGGCGACAGGGCAGGGAGCGAGGGCACGGCCGGCGCTCCCCGCTCCTGCGCACCATGGGAGCGGATGCCAAGGGACCGCGGGGCCACGGGGGTGTGGGGACACTGCCCGCCCCGGGACGGTGACAGGGCAGCGTCATCCCCGTGTCCCCTCTTCCCAGCAGCGCCGCGACGCAGATTTGACCTTTCCGGAGCCCTTGGCCCCGCCATGGGGTGGCTGTGACGGAGACGGGACGCGGCGGGTGCCGGGGCAGGACCGGCGTTGGATGGGAACGGTGGCTCCCCAAAGGACGCGGCTGGGGACGGTAAGGGGTGCGGGGACGCCAGGGAGGAGGGGGGGCACACTGTTGGCTCCATGTCCTGCCAAGGGACGTCCCCTTCGCACAGTAAACCTCGTCGAACCCTCAACAGAGCTGGGCCGTCCATTGGCCCCATGCCATCCCAGGCAGCAAACACTGCAGGTGTCCCCTGCCATGTCCCCACAGAAGCCGGGGTATGTCCCACTTTATGTCCTTGACCCCTGCGTTCCCCCCCCAGGCACCGTCCTGCCCCCAGCTCTAAGGATGCATCGGCTTCTCCTGCTCAGCTCCCTCTGGCTCTTAGTGGCACCTCCGGCATCGAGCATCTTCCAGCGGCCGACAGGGAGCCCGGGTAGGGAGCAGGGCCCGGGGTGGGGGACGGGATGCTGCTGTTTGGGGTCGGGGCTGGAAGAGGGACCTGATGCTGGGGGGGTCCAGCAAGGGCAAGGGCTGAGCTGGGCACCCCAGGGGTTGCAGAAGGGGGGAAAAGTGCCAGGAGGGGTGACGGAAACCAGGCTGGAGACGCCGATGAGAGCCGAGGGGCTTTGGGGGAGGTGCTGAAGGGGTGGTGGGGCCCCGGCAAGTGCTCCGTGGTGAGGCAGCCGGGCTGTGCCGCAGCCCCCCCCCGCCTGCAGTACCTGCTGGAGCCCCTCCACGCCACAGTGCACACGCAGCGGGGTGCCACGGCCACCCTGCCCTGCGTCCTGCGCGCCCTGCCCCGCAACTACCGGGTGAAGTGGAGCAAGGTGGAGCCGGCCAACTACCGGGAGAGCATCATCATCATCACCAACGGGCTCTACCACAAGAACTACGGGCCGCTGAGCCCGCGGGTGCGCCTGCGGCACAGCCACCGCTACGACGCCTCGCTCACCATCACCGATGTGGCTCTGGAGGACGAGGGACGCTACCGCTGCCAGCTCGTCAACGGGCTGGAGGACGAGAGCGTCTCGCTCACGCTGCACCTGGAAGGTGAGGCTGGGCTCCCTCCTGCCGCAGCTCCCCGGGGACATGGAGGACAGGGGAGAGGGGACCCTGGACTGGGCTGGGGGTCCACGGCTGTGTGCCTCCACCCCTCGTGTCCCCTCTTTCAATGCCCCAGCCTTATCTTTAGCACCGAATCCCCAGGTGCCAAAGCTTCCTTGGGGAGAGTATCTCCGTCACCCTCCGTCCCTGTCCCTGTCCCCCCAGGCGTCGTCTTCCCCTACCAGCCCAGCAACGGGCGCTACAAATTCAACTACCACGAAGCCAAGCGAGCCTGCGAGCAGCAGGACTCCCGCCTGGCCACCTACCAGCAGCTCTACAAAGGTGAAACATCCTAAAAAAAAAAAAACCCTCTCGTTCGCCCCAAAACACGCCTCGGTGTGCGCAGGAGGAGGGAAGTGCTGGTGCTGAGCTGCCTCTTGCCCCGCAGCCTGGACGGAGGGTCTGGACTGGTGCAACGCTGGCTGGATCCTTGATGGGACCGTCCACTACCCCATCATCAACTCGCGGGAGCCGTGCGGTGGCCGCCTCCTCCTGCCGGGCGTCCGGACCTACGGGGCCAGGGACAAGCAGAAGGACCGATTCGACGCTTTCTGCTTCACCTCTGCTCTTCAAGGTAGTGTTGGCGTCCCCTGTCCCTCCCACGGTGGCACCAATGCCCACCAGGGCTGGGGTTGTTCCCAGGTTGCCATCCATGGTGGCCGCTCACCCGCCGTGTCCCCATTCGTCCCCAGGCCAGGTCTACTTCATCCGGGGCCACCTGAACTTCAAGGAGGCCGGCCAAGCCTGCCGCAACCACGGGGCCGCCATGGCCAAAGTGGGGCAGCTCTACTCCGCCTGGAAGTTTTCCCAGCTGGATCGCTGCGACGGGGGGTGGCTGGCGGACGGCAGCGTGCGGTACCCCATCACCACCCCCCGCCAGCGCTGCGGGGGGCTGCCGGACCCCGGCGTCCGCAGCTTCGGCTTCCCCAGCAAGGAACTACGGACCTACGGCACCTACTGCTTCGCGGGGAAGTAGGAAACGTCGGGAGGAGAGGTGGGCTGAGCGGAGGGGACGGTGCTGGGACGCCGGCCCTCGTCACCCGGGTGGAGAGCTTGAGGCAGGGCACAAGGTGGGGGTGTCTCCCGGTGATTTCGGGTGGTCCGTGCATCCTCCGATGGAGCAGTAGAGCTGGGTTTGGGTGCTGGGTGCATCCTCTGCCGGAGCTGCTCCCCACGCCCCAGCCTGCTGTGGGGCTGGTGCGGTGTTTGGGGGCTCGCTGGAGAAGCCAGACCCATTGCTGGGCCAGGAAGGGGGTCTAATCCAGCCCCCCCCCAGCACAGGCTTCCCGTTCCCCAACCCCGGTGCATCCCTCGCCCCATCGTCTCTCCCCGCAGCCAGGAGGACTCTGGCTGGTGCAGGCGCCGGAGGGCTGGGCATTAACGAGCGCGACTAATGAAGTTTCGCCTTCTCAATTAATAAAGCGACGGTAAAGCTGCACAGCAAAGCCAAGCTCTCTCCTGGCCTCTGCCCCCCGGGACCGTCCGGCCTCTTGACGAGGGGAATTTGACAATGATTTTCCATGCGGGCCCCCCCCCGGCCCCAGCCACCCTGTCCCGGGGGTTATCGGTGTCCCTGGCACCTCACGCCGGGGGTTTCTGAGTTTTACTGTTTGACGCAGCCAGGGAGAGCGATAAAAGGCGCCGGAGCTGGCACGGCGTGGGGGGAAACACGGTGTGGGGAGATGCCAGCACCCCCTGGCCCCTGCCACGTGTCCCCCAGGTCCCACATGTCCCAGCATCCCAGCCCTGACCCGTCCCCGGGATGCGGGGGCACTTGGGGCTATTCCTCCCTCTTTCTGTGGTCCCTGGGGACGTCGCTGTGCCCAGGCTGTGCCGGAGGCTCTCCGGCTCCACGGCGCTGGTGGGGGCTGCCATGGATCCCATTTTGGGGCTGTGCAGCTCTGCCTTTCCCACCCCTGTGCCTGGGATGCCCCGGTGACCGAGCCACCGCTCCGCGCCATCCCTTTACTGGTTTTAATACCCCCAGAAGCACAGAGGGGACATTGGGGTGAGATGTACCCACCCCGAGCCTGTGTTGGCGGCTCCTGCCTTTCCTGGGGAGTGCAAAACCCCCCCCTGCACCCCAGGACCCCCTGCACCCCCTTGGTTGTCCCCGTGTCACCCCCCACCGGGGTGTCACAGGATGAGGACTCTTGGGCCAGAGGTAGGAGAAAGCGGCTGAAGGTGACGTTGGCGCATCAACGCCATCACCTGCCCATGGCGTGTGTGTGTCCCCCCCCCCCCCCCACTTTCAACTCTATGGTGAGTCCAGGAACAAAACCCCCCCTGTGCCACATTTCGGGTGGTTGTCGGTTCCTTTCGAGGGGATCTTTAGTTATTAGGATTTCTTTGTACAGATATAAAACAGAGGAGGAGGCAGACGCCCAATGGTGAAGTTTTGTGCCACGCCGGGGGCCGCGCTGGCATCCCAATGCCGTCCCCATCCGCGCCGGCTCTGGGGCCCCCGGGGAGGTGGTGGCTTCTGTCCTCGCTCAGTTGTCGGGGGGCTGCGCCAGGCCTAGGTGGAGGGGACACAAGAAGCCCCAGGTGAAGGGGGAGCCCCGGAGGCAGATGCTGGGGGGAGCCGGGGGGAGCACCGCGCTCACCGGGGCGGCAGGCCAGCTGGGGGGGGTCCCACGTCCCATCCTCCCGGCACCGGATGATGGGCGAGCGGCGCTGGACGAAGCCGCGGTGGCACTGGTACCGCGCGATGGAGCCGATCTCGTAGCGCTGCTTTGGTTTGCCGAAGGCACGAGCGTTGCTGATGGTGGGGGGGGGCCCGCACTGCACTGCAGGGGTGGGGGGGGGGGGGGGCAAGGGGTCATTGCACCCCCCAAACCATAGCAAACCACCCCCCCCACCAAACCCCAAACGAGGGTCCCCCGCACAGGACCCATTCCCCCACTGCGGGGACCCCCCACTTTGGGGTGGCAGAGCGGTGCAGCCCCAGCCCCCCAGCCCACGGCAGGGCTGTGGGGGGTGGGGGGGGGCACGGCTTACCCAGCCCCATTTTGCAGGTGTAGGAGAGGTGGTAGTTGCAGGGGACATCGCTCCACTGGCCCCCGTCGTGCCACACGATGACCACGCAGTTCTCCCCAGAGAGGAAATAGCTGTCGGGCTGCCCGGGGTGCCAGTTCTCGTAGAGCTGGGGAAGGGGGGGGGGACACAGGCGGGACGGGGTGCATGGGGCACCCCGGCACGCCCTTTAAGAGTGGGGGGGAACTCACACCCATCTGCAGCCTCCTGGCTGTGCCACCCCCCGGCACAGGGTTGAGGTGCCACCTCCGTGCCCCTTGGCATGGCCTTGGGACCCCAAATCCCGGGGTCTGCCTCACCCACGGCACCCCGGCACCACACCCTTTAAGAAGGGTGGGGGGGAACTCACACCCATCTGCAGCCTCCTGGCTGTGCCACCCCCAGCACAGGGTTGAGGTGCCACCTCCGTGCCCCTTGGCATGGCCTTGGGACCCCAAATCCCGGGGTCTGCCTCACCCACGGCACCCCGGAGGATGCTCAGCCTGGCAAGCGGCTCCCAGGGGCGCTTCAAAGCCCGGTCCTGGGGTCAGACCCATCCCTCGGGCACGTTCCCAAGTGATGGAGAAAGATGAGGAGGTGCCTGGCGAGGGGGGGGCCTTCTCCTTGGGGGGGGCACAGGGGGGCTGGCAGCCTGGCTTACCAAGGGGCTCCCGTCGGACCACTGGAAATCCCCCTCGATGGTCCGGTCGTTCAAGCCGATCCACTGGTACTCCCTGTACTGGTCTGGGCGGGGGGGGAGCGGAGAGGGGGTGTTGGGGGGGGAGAGCACCCCAGGCCCCCCCCACCAGCACCCCCTGTCAGGATGGGGCTCAAGGGAGCTGGAGGCTGAATTTGAGGAGATTTGGGGTCTGGGGGTGAGTGCGGGGGGGTGGTGAGGGGGGGTTTCCCCAGCCCTGAAGCGGGGGTGGGGGAGGTTTGGGCTTTGGGGACAAGGGGAATCCCGAAGGGGACACAGCGGGACCCTCCCCCCCAGCCTTGGACACCCCCCCCCGGGGGAGCGACGGGACGGGACTGGCCGGGAGAGGGCGGCAGAGCCCTGTGTCCCCTCGGTCCTGCCTGTCCCTGCCTGTCCCTGCCGGTCCCTGCCGGTCCCTGCCTGTCCCTGCAGGTCTTTGTCTGTCCCTGACAGTCCCTGCCTATCCCTGCCTGTCCCTGCCTGTCCCTGCCTGTCCCTGATGGTCCTTGTCTGTCCCTGCAGGTCCCTGCCTGTCCCTGCCTGTCCTTTCCTGGTCCAGCCGGTCCCTGCCTGTCCCTGCCTATCCCTGCCTATCCCTGCAGGTCCCTGCCTGTCGCTGCCTGTCCTTTTCTGGTCCAGCCGGTCCCTGCCTGTCCCTGCAGGTCTTTGTCTGTCCCTGACAGTCCCTGCCTATCCCTGCCTGTCCCTGCCTGTCCCTGCCTGTCCCTGATGGTCCTTGTCTGTCCCTGCAGGTCCCTGCCTGTCCCCATCCCTGCCTGTCCCTGACTGTCCCTGCCTATCCCTGCAGGTCCCTGCCTGTCGCTGCCTGTCCTTTCCTGGTCCAGCCGGTCCCTGCCTGTCCCTGCCTATCCCTGCCTATCCCTGCAGGTCCCTGCCTGTCCCTGCCTGTCCCTGAGGGTCCTTGTCTGTCCCTGCAGGTCCCTGCCTGTCCCTGCCTGTCCCTGCCTATCCCTGCAGGTCCCTGCCTGTCGCTGCCTGTCCTTTTCTGGTCTAGCCGGTCCCTGCCTGTCCCTGCCTGTCCGTGATGGTCCTTGTCTGTCCCTGCAGGTCCCTGCCTATCCCTGCCTGTCCTTTTCTGGTCCAGCCGGTCCCTGCCTGTCCCTGCCTATCCCTGCAGGTCCCTGCCTGTCCCTGACGGTCCTTGTCTGTCCCTGACGGTCCTTGTCTGTCCCTGGCAGTCCCTGCCTGCCCTTTTCTGGTCTGGCCAGTCCCTGCCTGTCCCTGCCAGGTCTCTCCCTGCCTCTTCCTCCTTCAACCCTCATCCCTCCAGGCCTCCTCGCTCTCTGCCCCGTCCCCGCTGCTGTTGTCCCCTGCTCTGCCTCCCTCTGCCTTCCCCCTCCTCTCCCCCCCACGTCTTTCAGGCAGGTTCTTGCTTTGCCTTCAAATTCACTTGCACGTGGCCAGCCCTCTACTGGCCTGTCTGCACGTCATGCATGTATCCGTCTGCTCCCGTGGCTATCCATGTATCTAGCCATCTTCTCTTGTGCCCATCCATGTATCTACCTACCTGTCCGTCCATCCACCCTTCCATCCACCCTTCCATCCATCCATCCATCCATCCATCCATCCATCCATCCATCCATCCATCCACCCTTCCATCCATCCATCCATCCATCCATCCATCCATCCATCCATCCATCCATCCATCCATCCTCCATCAGATCCTGCTCTCTGCTGCACCTCCCCTCTCTCTCACTAGCCAAGTGGCTAGCGAGCATCCAACCACACTCTGGTCCATCCACCGTGTCGCCTGTTTCCTTTATTCTTTATTTCCTTTGCCTTCCCTCGGCTGTGTCTGCCTCTGCCCCGGCGCAGCGGGGCTGGGCCCTGCCTCGGCTCTCGGCTGCTTTTTGGCTTCAGGTTTAAAACCCGAAGCTTTAAATCCCGGCGCTGAGGGATGCTGAGGGTCCCGTGGCCAGAGATCCGGGGGCAGGGGGGGGATGCAGCGGGCTCCAGGGTGGCACCACGTACCGTTGATGAAGTCCTGCTCTTCGGGGGTCAGGATGGTGGCCAGGTGGCCCCCGTAATGCCTGCACTGGGTCTCCGCGTCCTCCCAGCTCCTCCGGGTGGAGAAATGCTTGTAGCAGGCCCCGTGGAAGCTGTCCCAGCCCGGGCTGCACGTCTCCAGCGCTGAGCCGCGGTGGGGAGCGAGGTGGGAGAGAGGAGAGGGTCAGGGTGACGGAGCCCAGCTCCCCAGCAAGCAAAAAAAAACAAACCCAAAACCAGATTTCCCCGCATTTATGTCTCCTGGGCCACTGGTTCAGCAGCCGAGGGTGCTCGAAGGGGACCGGCCGCCGTGGCCGCGGTGGCACCTGGGGGACTCACGTCGTTCGCAGGTGCTGCCTCCGTAGCCGGGCAGGCACAGGCAGGCCAGGTGGGCGCCGTCCTCTGCGCAGGTCCCTCCGTTCAGGCAGGGGTTGGGGACACAGCCACCTGCAAGGCACACGCAGCCTTCGTCACCGCGGGAGCTCATGGCGAGGACCTCATTAACGCCCTGCGTCGTTAAAGCCTCATCTCTGCGGTGAGCACCCTACGGCAATCAGGTCCCTCATGCAGGGCAAGGGAAGGACTTGGGCACACGGCGACGTGCCCGGAGCCATCCCGTCTGCCCTCGGTTCATGGGAAGCTCCCGGCTGAGCCGCCCCGGCCAAGAGCTGGCCGGGTTCAGGGCTTTGGCCACCCTCCAGGGCACAGGGACGTGAGCTGGATGCTCTCGTCCTCCCCCTCGGTGGGCTCGCTGCCGTGCCAGCCCCTGGCCCGCTCCCGCCGCCCGGGGATGGCTCCAGCTGTCCCCTGCAGCGACGCAGCCAACGCGCCTCGGGATGGGCCACGCAAAGAGATAATAAAGCCTTCGGCACGTCCTCAGCCTGGCGGCGAGGTGAGCCTCGTGCCTGTCCCCCTCTTGTCACCTTCAGCCTGGGCCGGGGCTGATAACTCAGCCAGCGCCGTCCCCATGTCCCCGACCAGCCCGTTACGGTCATTAAGGCGCCTGGAGCACATCGTGTGCTCCCAGCCCTGGCTCCGGAGCGTGATGAAGGGCTGTCGCCGGCGCCGGCAGAGCGGAGATTCAAAGGCCTTGACACCCTCCAGCCTGCCGATGCCCGCTTAATGGTCCTTGGCTCGGTGGAGCCCTGCCGAGGACGATGCCGCCACCCTCACCCGTCCCCAGACACAGTCACCTCACACAAGGTGCCGGCGGCTCGCTAGGGACACCCCGGTTCATCCGAGCAGATGGAGGCACGGAGCGGGATGAGCTATTTAGGGCCCTGACGCCGCCCGGCCGGCTCCCCCTGAGCATCAATCCCAGCCAGGGCAAAGGCACCCGCCACTGAGCATCCTCCATGCCACGGGACCCGGGGGGGGACACCCCACATGGACCCCTCCCTTGCAGGGAGGCGGGAGAGCAGACGGGGCAGGGGTTTGGTGGCATCGGAGCTGGGAGCACCCCGAGGGGGTCGGAGGGTGGGTCTGGGTGGGTGACACCCACCCACAGCAGTTCACGCACCCACCGCTCGCCCATCTCAGCCCTCATGGCGGGGGGGGGATCTATGCTTGCTGGGGGACCGCAGCGATTTTGGGGTGCTTGGCCATGGACGGGGTGCTCTTGGTGGCGCTCTGCACCCCAGGACCCATTGGTGCCCCCCCCTGCTCACACCTTGTCCCTCCGCCCGGGGCAGCGAGGGGTGATCCAGTCCCGGGGAGGGGAGGGGGGGAACAGGGAGGGTGCGAAGCAGCCGTACCCCACCGCCCCCTTACCTTGCACAGGGTCCCATCCACCCCCCCTCCCCGGGGACTCGCGGGAACGGGGTTGGGGGGGGTTGGGGGCCGCGGGATTAGTTCGTCAGTGGGGGGGGACGCGCACGGGCGGTGAGCGAGGCAGCGGGCGCAAGGACGAAGGGAAGAGCAAGCCCAGGTGCTTGTTCTAGAAAGCTTTTAATTCCCTTTATTAGTACCACTGTTAGTCAGAGTAGGGTTGGGGGGCGGGGGGGGGGGGGCCTTCTTTTGATTTTTTTTTTTTGTTTTTTTGTTTTTGTTTGGTTTTTTTCATGGAAACAGTCATTAAAACACTTCACAGAAGTAGAAGAGATTTAAGTGCATGCAGAGCTCGGACCAATTTGTTTGACAAATATGCGCTTCTCCGGACCTGTAACCTTCCCTTACCCAGCTGAGGAGGAGAGAGAGGAGAGACGGACGGACGGACGGACGGACGGACGGACAGAGGGAAGCACAGCGTGAAGGAAAGGTGTTGGCTTTCTCTAGTGGCAGAGAGCAGCCAGGAGGGCTGCCCCGAGGGCGAGGGTGGCACGGCGGGGACCCCCGGCCGAGCGGCCGCCTGCCCCGACGCTGGCCCGCTCGGTGGGGAGGGCAGGCGGGGGGGCGGCCGTGCTGGGGGTCGCATCCCCGAGTGGGGTCCCCACAGGCACCACCCCGGAGCTGCCGGTGTGGGGAGAGGTGAGTCCATCCCTGCGGGTCCCACCTGGTTCTCCGGGAATGGCTGCAAGGAAACCCTCCACGGTTGCAACAGAGGGAGCGGGTGGCTCTTCCTCCTCCTCCTCCTCTTCCTCCTCTTCCGAAGAAGCGGCAGGCATCCCGCGGTCACTGCCCGGGGGTCTCGGCACAGCATCCTCGTGTCCCACCGCCGGCATGCTGCTGCTGCCGCCGGGCACCTCCACGTGCCACGGTGTGACTGCCGTCGCCTCTGCCGCAGGGACGGAGCTCCCGCCCCCAGGGACCACGGGCGAGGGGAGCCACGGGGCCCCCGACGGCTCCTCTCCCTCCTCCTGCGGCTGCAGGGGCGCGGGGGGCAGCGGGGACACCCCGGGGCTTTCGGCCACATCTCCCGAGATCTCGGTGTCTTCAGCGGCTGGGGTGGGGGTCCTTGCCCCACCAGGCTGGTGGCCGCGGCGGGGGGTCCCGCCGGGCTCTTGGCTATCTGTCGAGGTGGCAGAAGTGGCACCGGTCGGCGACATCACCCGGTGCCCAGGTGCCCCAGGGCTGGCAGTGTGGGCCGGCCGCCCCATGGCATCCCGCGGGCGATCGGGGTGGCAGGTGGGGGCAGCGGGGCTGGGCGGCCGGGGAAAGCCCTCAGGGTGCTCCGTGTCACCTGCTGCGGCCCCCGACGGGGATGGGGCACCAGTGGGTCCATCTGCGCCCACCCACGGGGCCCCGGAGAGCGTCTGGGCACCGACAGCTCCATCCGGCTCCATGGGCTGGCCAGGGTCGTGCTCTCCGCCCGGGCTCTCCGCCGATGCGCTGGCCGTGTCCCTGCCCGGCACTGCTCCCTCCTCCTCCTCCTCCTCCTCCTCCTCCTCCTCTGCAAAGGGCAAGGCAGAATGGCAGTGAGACGCCGGCACCAGGAGCCAGCCAGACCGCGGGGCCGCGGGCACCGGCATCGCTGTGGATCCTGGGGCGACGCCGGCATGAAGGTGCCCAGGGAGACGGAGATGGCCCTGAGCCCGTGTGTCGTTGTCCCCTCTGAAGCATCGCAGCAGCCAGAGCTCTGGCTCGGCCACTGCACAGGCTTCCCTGCAGCGGGGGCCACGCTCAGCCCCTCACCGCTGCGCCCGGGCTCCTCTCCCTGCTCCGGCTCTTTGTGCCGCTAAACCGCGGTCCGGCATCGACGCTGCATGCTGGACCCCAGTCGAAGGGGGGGACAGATGGATGTCCCCACGCCGGTGGCTTGTGCGCAGCCCTATGCCAAGACGCCGGTGCCGTGGCCGTGGGCGCTCCCTCCGTGGGAGGGACGGGGATGGCTGGGGCCAGCCGGGCACCCACGGGTGCCTCCGACCTCTCCTTTGCCATCCCGGCGCCTCCATCCCTGCGGCTTCTCTCCTGCACCCCAGCCCTGGCATCGCCGCGGCGGCTGCTCGACCTACCCGTGTCCCCGGCTCCCCAACTGTCCCTGTTCCCCCCGTCCTCCTCCGCGGGGCACAGGGCTCCCCGCTTTCACACCACAGCTAAGGGGGGGGACGCCTGCCTTGGGGACGGCCGGGGCCGTGGGAAAAGGGGTGGCAGAGGCCGGGTGACCTGAGGACACGGAGGTATCTAGCGGGGGGTGCCGGGTCCCTGGCCCCGGTGCGTCTTCGGGGGACGGGCTCGGCTTTTCCAGCTCAGCGTCCTTAAAGAAAGGGACGGCGTATATAGCCCCTCGCGACTCAATCTCCACTTGCGCTTTGGGCAGCTGCAGCTCCTCCAGCTTTTCTGCCACTGTAACAATCTCCTGGAGGCCCTCGGGCTCTCTGGCTCGGTATTTTCCTGCAGCCTCAGGGAAAGAGTTTGTCCCTTCTGTGGGCAGAAAGAAAGTGGGATATTACTGCCCGGTCCTGGCCCGGCGGCAGGCAGAGATGCCCTCGCCCCGGCGTGGGGCTGGAGCCTTGGGGACAGCCTGGCACCCCGGCGGGGACCTCGACCTCCACGGCTCGTGGCTTCGGCAGGCAATGCCGAATTTTCCACTCGCAGCATTTTCTGCTTGTCCCTGCCCTTCCCGACAGCGGGTCTCCCTGCTGCACCCCCTCCAGCGAACCCTAAACCTGGATGCACCCCAGCGGGGGCGGGGTGTGGGTGTCCTTCTCCGTTCCCCTATCCCCACCCCAGGGAGCGCAGACACGTGTGGGGAGTTAGTGGGTTACAGGGGTCGCGGATTCATGGGACGGGTCCATCCTGCCTAACCCACGGCTTTCCCTGCCGACAGATGGGGAAACTGAGGCACGGAGATGCCCGGCATCCGGTTGATCCAGGGGACAGTGTTTCCGTTGCGAGCCTCTGCGGTCCCGGGGGGGATGCACAGAGATGCGGGACCGGGAAGGAGGAGCGGAGGGGAGGCTCTTCCTCTCTCCGTTATCCCTGCCAGCCTTCATCCTCGCTCATCCTCCCCTGGCTTATCGCCCACGTCGGCCGGCACACAGCCCAGCCCAGCGCCGCTGCCCGCGGCTCCTGTTTCCTATTCACTGCTGCGATATTCCCTAAAAACCAGCCTTGCTGCCCGCAGGGACACGGCAATGCCCCCCTGCCCTGGGGGATGAACAATCCGTGCCCCCACGCGTCACGCAGCCCAACGACGCCACGCAGAACATCCCTGCTCTATCGCGATATAGTACCGGGGACGTGCAGGGCAGCCCTACTCTGTCACGACAGATCAGCATGCACTAGTGAGACCACGCAGAACGCCCCTCCTCTGTCATGGTGTAGCGGCATGCAGTATCGTGACCGTGCAGGTTATCCCGCCCCCTATCGCGACATGCAACACGGAGACCATGCAAGGCACCCCTACCCTCCCACGGCACGGCGGAGATGGTACAAAACCAGCCCTGGCTCTATCATGATATGGCGGGGAACGTGCAGGGATCCCGACGCCATCCCGCCCCCGTGGGAGCCGGCACCCGGCTCTTCCCGGAGCCTTCCCAAAAACCTCACGCTGCCCGGGAGCGCCCGCTGGGGGGGCGAGGGGGTGCCCTTTTTTACCTCGAAAGCAATAGGCATCGTATCTGCTCTGGGCGTCGGGGAATCCCGTCTGGTTGCGGAAGAGGAAGATGGTTTTGACGCCCGGCAGAGCCCCCCCGCAGCGTTCCCGGGGGGTGACGATGGGGTAGCGGACGCTGCCGTCGGCCAGCCAGCCGGGGCTGCAGGCGTCGAGCCCCCCGCTCCACGCCGCATACAGCTGCCCCGTGCTCGCCAGCTCGGCGCCCAGCGCCCGACAGCGCGCCGCCGCCTCCTCCAGCGTGAATTTCTCTGGGGACGTCTCCAAAAAGATCTCCCCTGCGAAGAGAGGAAGGAGACGGAAGGGGGGGGGGGGAAATGTCAGCGCTGGGGAGGGGGTTGGCCTCCTCCCCTCTTTGCGCCACCCCTGGGAGCTGGCGTGGGGATGGGGACCTCCAGCGTGGTCCTCGGCGGGGGGGGACGGGATGAGGGGCTGGAGGGACCTGCTGCCTCCCTGCCTGGCTCCCGTCTCCCTGCACGGGACACGGCGGCGCAGGCACAGCCGGAGCACCTGTGCCACGTGGGATTCCTGCCCTCGGAAATGGGAGCTGAGACTTTAAGGCATAGAATCACGGAATGGTTTGGGTGGGAAGGGACCTGGAAGACCACCCCGTCCCACTCCCTGCCCTGGGCAGGGACACCTCCCACCAGCCCAGGTTGCTCCAAGCCCCGTCCAACCTGGCCTTGAACCCCTCCAGGGATGGGGCAGCCACAGCTTCTCTGGGCAACCTGGGCCAGGGGCTCACCACCCTCACAGCCAAGAATTTCTTCCTCACATCTCATCTAAATCTCCCTCTTTTGGTTTAAACCCATTCCCAACATCCCATGGCTCCCCTCCCTGCTCCAGAGTCCCTCCCCAGCTTCCCTGGAGCCCCTTTAGGTCCAGGCTTTCCGCACATCCTGCAGAGAAATGCACCGAACGCGCTGCGCAAAAGCCTTGTGCATCCATCTGTCCATCCATCCATCCCTCCCTCCCTCCCTCCCTTTTTAAGGGACCCGCAAGCCCAGGGGACGCTGTGACAGGGCTTCGTGCCGAGAAGGGCTGGGGGTTCCCCGCGACCCCACGCTCTCCCCGTAACCAGCGCGTCACGCCCCGCACCCCAGCATCCTGCGCCGCATCCCTGCTGCCCGCCTGGCGTCCCCCCAGCCCGCCCCACGGCAGCCGCAGCCCCCACCGGGGCCCAAAGAGCATCCCCGGCCACCTCCACACCCCCGGCCGGGCGGGATGTCCCCGAGCCGCGGGACAAGCAGCGCCCCAGCACGTGCGAAGCCCGGCGTGAGCATCCCCACAGCCCAAAACACCACGGCGTGCCGACACCCCAGGGTGGATCACCCCCGGTGTCCCCCAGCCCTGAGGCCAGGGATGGGCGCCGGGTGCTGTGGGGGAGCCCCGCACCCCGCCAAAACCAAACCAGCGACATTTTGGGGAGCAGCACAGCGAGTCGCCGCCTTTGCCTGCACCCAAAGCTTTGCAGAGCAGAGGTTTCCGAGCAGCTTTTTCCCGGGGGGGTTTAAATGGGTTATGGGGGCGAGTTAGCGCGGCGGCCACAAAAGCTGGGGGGGGGGAGGGGGTGGGTCAGGACAGGGCTGGTGGCACCGCAGGCACCTGGGAGGTCCTCGGCGTAGCAGTACACATCGTACATGTCCTCCGGGTCCACCACGCCGTAGTTCCTCACCCCGGGGAAGCCGTTCATGTCTCCGTAACAGGCCTCGCGGGGCGTGTGGATGGGGTACCTGGGGCAGGAGAGCAGAGGGGAGGGCTGGCGGCTCGCCGGGGGGGTTGGGAGGCGGTGGGCGCGATGTCGGGGGGGTGGCGGTGGTGCCCACCTGACGGTCTGGTCGGCGATCCAGCCGGCGTCGCACTGCTCGTAGCCGCCGAGGTACGCGGCGTAGAGCTGCTCGGGGGTGGCGATGCGGGCGCCGATCCTGGCACAAGCGTCCCGCGCCTCGGCGAAGGTGTAGGCGTAGCGCATGGAGCCCTCCCGGTAGTGAAACACCACCCCTGCGGGACGGGGTGGGGGGGACACGGGCATGGGCAAAGGGCTTCACGGCAGCCCCCACCCGCATGGGTGCGTCTGCACACGGGTGCCCCTTTGGGCAGCCCCCCACCCACATGAGTGGATCTTTGCGGTAGCCCCCCCACCCATATGGGCACATCTCCACCTGGGTGCACCTTTCCAGCAGCCCCCCCACCCATATGGGGTGCATTTGAACCCAGGTCTTCCTTTGGGCAGCCCCCCACCCATACAGGTACATCTTTCCAGCAGCCCCCCCCACCTATATGGGCACATCTGCACCCAGGTGTCCCTTTCCAGCAGCCCCCCTATAACGGTGCGTCTTTGCAGCAGCCCCCCCACCCATATGGGTGCATCTGCACCCAGGTGTCCCTTTCCAGCAGCGTCCCCCCCCTCGCCCCCCATAACGGTGCATCTTTGCAGCAGCCCCCCCACCCATAAGTGTGCATCTGCACCCATGTACCCCTTTGGGCAGCCCCTCCACCCATGAGGGTGCATCTTTGCAGCTGCCCCCCCACCCATATGGGTACATCTCCACCTGGGTGCCCCTTTGGGCAGCCCCCCACCCACATGAGTGGATCTTTGCGGTAGCCCCCCCACCCATATGGGCACATCTCCACCTGGGTGAACCTTTCCAGCAGCCCCCCCACCCATATGGGGTGCATTTGAACCCGGGTCTTCCTTTGGGCAGCCCCCCACCCATACCCCCCACCTATATGGGCACATCTGCACCCACGTGTCCCTTTCCAGCAGCGTCACCCCCCCTCACCCCCATAACGGTGCATCTTTGCAGCAGCCCCCCCCACCCATATGGGTGTATCTGCAGCTGGGAGCACCTTTGGGCAGCCCCCCACCCATGAGGGTGCATCTTTGCAGCTGCCCCCCCACCCATATGGGTACATCTCCACCTGGGTGCCCCTTTGGGCAGCCCCCCACCCACATGAGTGGACCTTTGCGGTAGCCCCCCCACCCATATGGGCACATCTCCACCTGCGTGCACCTTTCCAGCAGCCCCCCCACCCATATGGGGTGCATTTGAACCCGGGTCTTCCTTTGGGCAGCCCCCCACCCATACCCCCCACCTATATGGGCACATCTGCACCCACGTGTCCCTTTCCAGCAGCGTCACCCCCCTCACCCCCATAACGGTGCATCTTTGCAGCAGCCCCCCCCACCCATATGGGTGTATCTGCAGCTGGGAGCACCTTTGGGCAGCCCCCCCACCCATGAGGGTGCATCTTTGCAGCTGCCCCCCCACCCATATGGGTACATCTCCACCTGGGTGCCCCTTTGGGCAGCCCCCCACCCACATGAGTGGATCTTTGCGGTAGCCCCCCCACCCACATGAGTGGATCTTTGCAGTAGCCCCCCCACCCATATGGGCACATCTCCACCTGCGTGCACCTTTCCAGCAGCCCCGCCACCCATATGGGGCGCATCTGAACCGGGGTGCCCCTTTAGGCAGCCCCCCACCCATAAGGGTGAACCTTTCCAGCAGCCCCCCACCCATATGGGGTGCATTTGAACCCGGGTCCTCCTTTGGGCCTCCCCTCACCCATACAGGTACATCTTTGCAGCAGCCCCCCCACCCATATGGGTGCATCTCCACCTGGGTGCACCTTTCCAGAAGCCCCCCCACCCATATGGCCACACCTGCACCCAGGTGTCCCTTTCCAGCAGGCCCCCCACCCATAAGGGTGCATCTTTGCAGCAGCCCCCCCACCCATATGGGTGCATCTCCACCTGGGTGCCCCTTTCCTGTAGCCCCCCCACCCATATGGGGTGCATCTGAACCCGGGTCCTCCTTTGGGCAGCCCCCCACCCATACAGGTACATCTTTGCAGCAGCCCCCCCCACCCATATGGGTGCATCTCCACCTGGGTGCACCTTTCCAGCAGCCCCCCCACCCATATGGGGTGCATCTGAACCCAGGTCCTCCTTTGGGCAGCCCCCCACCCATACAGGTACATCTTTGCAGCAGCCCCCCACCCATACAGGTACATCTTTGCAGCAGCCCCCCCACCCATATGGGTGCATCTCCACCTGGGTGCACCTTTCCAGAACCCCCCCCACCCATATGGGGTTCATCTGAACCCGGGTGCCCCTTTGGGCAGCCCCCCCACCCATAAGGGTGGGTGCAGGAGGGGGTTGCTGAGCCAGGAGAAGGCACCTGGGGCGGGTGGACCTCTGCAACCCCCCCGTCCCCCCCAACCCCGAATCCCCCCGCTCCCCACCGGGACGTACCTTTGACTTTGAGGTGGAGGATGTCGTGGCCGTCCTCGATGCCGTGCTGCACGTCGCAGCGGTAGATGCCCGAGTCGTTGGGCCGCAGCTCGGTGAGCAGCAGCGAGGCGTTGGTGTAGCGCCGGTGGAAGATGGGCAGGGAGGCGCGGAGGCGATAGTCCTCGCTCACCTTCACCCTGTCCCCCCGGGCTACCAAGATTTCCACCTCCTTGCCTTCAGAGATGAAGGTCCACTTGACGCGGGGGGTCCCCAGCACGGCCCGGCGGCCGGCCGTGCCGGCGGTGGGCTGGGGGCCGAGGTAGGTGATGAGGCAGGGGATGGTGATGTCGCCCGCCAGCACGGCGTCCAGGGCTGGGTGCCGTGGGATGGAGACCTCCAGGGCCTTGAGGTCCTCTGGGTGGGAGAAGAGAGGAGCCGTGAGCGGGACCCACATGGGGTGTCCCCCCCTCCCCAACCCCGACCGCAGACCCCCGCCGCAGGGCGCCCACGGCAATGATGCCGAGTTACCTGTGCCATCTCCGGGGCCAAACACCTCCGGGACCACCGTGGGGGCAAACACCCAGAGCAGCAGCAGCAGCAGCGGGAGGGCTGAGGCCATCGTCTGCCCTGCCAAGGGGGGAGGAAAAACCACCAGCGGGGCTTAAAATCCACAGAAGCGTCAAAAATATCCCTTCCCTGCAGGAGGGGGAGAGGCCGGGGGGACACCCCTGTGTGCGCAGGAATGGGGTGACGCATCGGGGCACAGAGGGAGAGGGTGGCACTGGCGTGGCTGCGGGGAAACTGGGACTGTTGGGCGGCGGAGAGGAGCGGGAAGAGAAGGAAACGTGCCCTGGATAACAGGAGGAAGGAGAAAGCACCGGCAACCGGGACTATCGGCTGGGCGCCACTGGGTCCCATCCAGCACCCACCACCCTTCCGGGGGAGCCGGGTCCCCTGGGGACATCAGAGCCCATCCTGGCCCCGGCGGCGCGGAAAGTCTGAGCCCAGACGCTGGCCCCGGAGGGGAGGGAGGCGATGGCAGGGCCGGGGCTGCGGGGCGAAACCTCAGACCGAGGGGGTTTTCGTGGCCAGGGGTGGGCAGGGAAGAGGGGGCGAGGGCGGGCGAGAAGGGCACGCACATGGCGCCCCAGCCCACCCGTCACGGCGTGCACGCGTGAGGCCGCGCACACGCGTGTGCGTGCGCTCGTGCACGTGTGCGCTGCCGTGTGCGGAGGGGGTTGAGGTCAGCGAGCTGGCGGGGAGTAGGGGGGGGGGCGGGGGGGGGACACGCAGGACACAAAGCGCGGGGAGGAGGGGGAGGGAAGGAGCAGGAGGGCTTCTCTTTGCCATGCAGCTCACGCCGGAGGTTCCCCGCGCGCGGGCTGGGAAAACCGCGGCCCAGCAAAGCGGCCATTATATCCCAGGCCTCTCTCAGGGCTGCCTGGCACAAAGGGCTCTCCTCGGCGGGCTGGGGGCTGGCGCTGAAAGGAGAGCCCAGTGGCTAGCACTGCCCCCCCCCCACCTCCCCACCACGCGGGGGGACCGCTGGGGACGCCGGGCATGTCACGGAGGGGCTCCGGTTGCCCCATGGGCTCTTGCAGCCATCCGGAGAGGAGGATGGGGATGAGGGGAGATGTCCCTGCGCGCGGCAGGGGGGCACAGCCCCGGTACCCCCTCACCCCTCTGCAGAGGATGGGGGTCTCCTCATCCCCCCCACCCCGTACCGGGGATGCAGCGCACGGTTCCCCAAGGATGCAGCAGGACGGCAGCACGGCGACCCGGAGACTCGGAGCAGCTTGGTAATTGATGAGCTCTTTGTGCTGCATTGATTTCGGAGGCCACGGGAGCGGATTTGGCACCTCCGGGGCACACTCTGGGCCAGGACGCTGGCTGCCGGGGCCAAGCTGCCAGGAGCTGCCCCCATCACCCGCATCCCTCTGAGAACGGTGCTCCCTGAGTTCACCCGTGGGACCAATGTGACAGGGAGAAGGTGTGATTACAGCCCCTGGCACCACGCACCATGGACGTACAGCCCCTGGCACCACGCACTGTGGATCTACAGCCCCTGGCACCACGTATCATGGATGTACAGCCCCTAGAACCATGCGCCATGGATGCAGAGCCACACACCATGGAGAAACATCCCCTGGCACCATGCACCATGGATGTACAGCCCCTGGCACCATGCACCACGCACCACGCACCACGGACGCACAGCCCCTAGAACCACACACCATGGATGTACAGCCCCTAGAACCACACACCATGGACGTACAGCCCCTGGCACCATGCACCATGGATGTACAGACCCTACAACCACGCGCCATGGACATACAGCCCCTAGAACCACACACCATGAACATACAGCCCCTGGCACCACGCAACATGGATGCACAGCCCCTGGCACCATGCACCATGGATGTACAGACCCTACAACCACGCGCCATGGACATACAGCCCCTAGAACCACACACCATGGACGTACAGCCCCTGGCACCATGCACCATGGATGTACAGACCCTACAACCACGCGCCATGGACATACAGCCCCTAGAACCACAAACCATGGACGTACAGCCCCTGGCACCATGCACCATGGATGCAGAGCCCCTGCAA